>PVJL010007515.1:0-77120 GCA_004026885.1 Lyroderma lyra | reverse complement strand
CCACAGCCCCCCACACACACACACCATGTACCTCCACTGTATCGATTTACATGGGGTTGCAATGACCTGCCTGCAAGTCTGTCTTCTGCAGGCTGCGACTCAGTCAAGAGCAAATGTCATGTCATGGTTTTCACATCCCCAGGTACCTGGTACCACTGAGTGCCATACAGCCCAATGTCAGCTGAATGAATGAGTGAGTGACTCATGCACACACCTTAACTTGAGCGTTATTAGGTCTATTAATGACCAAACACCTACATAGGAAGCTTCCCCATCTCTCTGTGTGTGTTTTTTTTTTTTAACATTCTGAGGTTAGACACGCACCGTGTGTGTGAGTGCAAGGGTAAGGGGTCGGAGGCAAGCTAACGGCCACTTCCCCCTTTCCCAGTGCCCAGGGAGCACGCATCTGAAGTCAGAGGGCTCCAGGTTCAGACACACCCAGTCCCCCCTGCCCCCAGACCTGGTTCCTTCTTCACACACCGAAAGGAGTCACCTGGGCATCCCTGCATGTCCTTAAAAGCAGTAAGCAGGTGGCTGGGATCAGGCCCGTGAGGAGGCGTGAAGAGGGAAAGGAATAGACTTCAGGTGTCTTATTTTGACCCTGGTCCTAAATGCCTCATGATTCCCTGGGCCTGTGATCCCATCTGAAGGGCGAAGGGGCTGGTGCAGAACATCTAGGCCCCTTCAGTTCCGAGATTCTGGGATTCTAGGTTAGGGACTGAGACTGGAAGCTGACCCTGCCCTGGGGGCTCAGGACAGGTCAGATCAATGTACCACTCATCAGCCAGATGGTCCTGGTCAGGCCACCGACCACCCCCACGTCCACCTCCCCCAACTCACCACTGCTGAGGCGGCGTCAGCTGCCAGGGACACCCAGCTGAGGAGCAGGGCGAGCAGCCCACAACACAGCATCCTAGGAGAGAGGCAGCCCCATGGCATCCCGGCAGAGCCTGGCAGGCAGAGGACCCCACGACAGCTGTCACCCCACCAACCTTAGCATCCTTACTCTCAGCGACGATCTTGCCCTCCCTGGCCCGAGACTCTTGCAGTAGCTCTAAAGGCAGCCTCGAGCCAGCTGTCCTAACATTGGCGCTGCTGATGCTAGGACAGGGAGAGGGACCCAGTGCCTGGAGCATAGATTCCTGGGCTGAAGACACAGCTGTGAGGGCGTGCGCTAACACGGAGGTGCCGGTTAGAGTTGGGGCAGGGTACAAGCTGAGGAGACGATGGTTAGGGACAGCAGGGTACAGCTAAGGAGGAGGAGATGGAGACAGTGGGGTATAGCTAAGGAGGAGGAGATGGAGACAGTGGGGTACAGGCTGTTGTCCCCCCGCCTCCTCTGAGCCTGGCCAGGCCCTCATCTCTCCCTGCTGGTGGCACCATCACCCCACCACATGCTTGCCCAGATCTTTGTCCCAGGCCCTCAGGCAGGGCTACTCACGAGGCCAGGAGACACCTGGAGCGCTTGGCCAGTCCCAGGCAGGCGATGAGGCAGATGAGCAGGTCTAGGATGAAGAGCAGGAGGTAGGAGAGCCACCTGAGTGCAGAGAGAGGGGCGCTCAGCGGGAGCAGAGCCCACCGGCCCTTCCTTAAAACAACTGCCCAGAGCCAGGGGCTATGCAGATGTATCCCCTGCCCTGGCCTGGAAGAACCCAGCATGCGTGGTGGACGGGCCCTCCAGGGCTCCCCAGGCCTGCACCCCCACTTTGACCTGGACAAAGGAATCACCCTCCCCTCCTAGCTGTCCTCTAGAACTTTCTGATGGAAAAGTTCTATCTCCGCACCACCCACTCTATCCACCACTCTCCACGTGTGACTATGGGGAACTTGAAATGTGGCTTGTACAACTGAGACAACGGATTTCTCATTGTATTTAATTTGGATTCATTTAAGTTTCAGTAGCCATGTGTGGCTAGTGGCCACAGACTGGACAGAGTGGGTCTGAAATGTCTCTCTGCAGTCTCCTCACTGGCATCACTTTGGACCCTGGTTCCCATTGCTTCTAGAACTCTCACACGGCGTCGGACCAGGCAAGGCCTGACATTTCCATCTGCATAGCTAAGAAAATCCCTAAGATGCCCACTTCTTGGATGAACACTCAGTCTGGCCTCCCCTCCCCCAGACTCCCATCTTGCAACCCCTCCCCACTCCAGCTGTTAGGGAGCCACCACTGAGCACATTTAGCTTCATTTTAATTAACTTTTGTGTCAGGCATTGATCTTAGTGCCAGGGATGCCCAGGTGAGTGGGCTCATTCCCAGACCAGGGAGCTCGGGGAGGGCAGGGGGGCCGAGGGCCTCCCAGGGCACCTCGAACCTCCAGGCTCCCGGCCCCTCACTCCTCCAGCACTTCCGCCCCCAGGGCTGCGTCAAGAAAGGCAGCTGGTGTGCTTGCTAAATGCAAGGGTCAGAAGGCCAGGAGGAGGTCCCCACTCCCCTGCCTCTCCCAAGCACGGGACCCCGGACTGCCTGAATCCCAAGGGCACTGGGAAGACCCCAGGCCAAGCAGCCTCGTCCTCCCTCTGCTGGCGGGACCCCAAGACAGTCCTCAAGGCACAGCACCAGCCTCACCCAGTGGCCACTTCCATTTGCCCTGTGCTGGGGGACCAGTCTGAGCAGCGGGGGGCTGGTGGACACAGGAAGCTGGGGACAGAAAGAAACTTCTCCTGGTCCCCCAAAAGAGAGAAGTTTGCGATGGTTATTTTTCTCAATGTGGGAGCAAATGAGTTCATTGGCCCCTTCTCTCCCGCAATGGTTTCTGCTTTGCTGATACCGTAAAGAAGGTAAGAAAGAATGCGGAGTGTGGGTCGGTGGTGACAGGGAGCTGGAAGAAGTGACAAAGGGGCTCTGAAGGGAGCACACTGGAGCCCACGTGGTGACCAAGTGAGCCTTTCTGCCTTTGCGAATAGAGGCCCCCCGAAACAGTCTGATCAAAACCGGCAACCCCTGCACAGAGCCCCACTGGGGGACACCTGGGTTCCCAGGAATGGAGCTGGGGACTCTGGGGAGAGTGCAGAGCCCGCCCTCCACTAGGATGAGGCCACCAAGGCGGCAGCTTCCTTAGAATCGGAGTCAGAGATGGAAGGAACCTCGGGGACCAGCTGGTGGTAGGGTCCATTGGTGGATGGGAAAGCTGAGGCCCGTGGCGGGACAGCCTGCCCAGGAATTCCAGCCGCGGTGTCCGCTGGCCTTCCTAGGAGCCACACAGCGGGCACCAGGCACCTCTCACAGTGGGCACCAGGCACCTCTCACAGCGGGCACCAGGCACCTCTCACAGTTCCTGGTTTCACATTTCAAGCCTAAAGGTTTCCTGTTACTTCCCTCCTCTCCACACACCACCAGGAAATCAAGCTGGGATCCTTCTCCCTTGCTCTCCAGGGTTGTGTTTCAACGCCTCGCCCTGTGGTGTCCCTCCGGTTGTCAGGGGTTCCCGGACACAG
The DNA here is from genome assembly GCA_004026885.1 of Lyroderma lyra. NCBI lineage: Eukaryota > Metazoa > Chordata > Mammalia > Chiroptera > Megadermatidae > Lyroderma > Lyroderma lyra. Next base: position 73,682 of record PVJL010007515.1, on the reverse strand, counting down.
CTCTGCGAGGCCCAGGCCGAGGCCGAGGCGTTTTCCCAGGAGCCCAGGGATGCCCTGGGGCTGCATTCGCAACCAAGCACTTGGCTCTCACGGAAGCCGCTGTTCTTCCCACAGCTCCTATGTCCGCTCGCTCGCTCGCACTCAGCTACACTCCAGGAGCCTCTCCAAAAGGGGGCTGCCTGTTGGCTTTTTATCACCTCCAATACTTAGCCAGGCCTGTATAAAAGCGCTAAAAAAATACTTGCTTAGCTGGACGGCTATGCTCTAGAACCATCCGCAAAGCAAAGATGGAGGGGAGGCTGTCCAAAGGGGACGTAGCCCCTCAGGCTGGTTAGTGCAAGAATGAAATAAAGCCTCGCTCTGGGCAGCTCAGGTGAGAGGAGGAACGAGCAAACAGCGTGGGGGAAGGCACAGATCACTGCCCATGCTCAGGAGCCACCCGTGCTAACCTTTTTTGCCTTGACCTGAACAAGGGGACCTCATGTCCTTTCCCTCGTCAGGGCCCTGCCATCTCCCACGCTGGGGAAGACGAGAGCCCAGCGCAGGGAGATCTCCGGGAGCACTTTCTCTGGACTTAGCTATTGGTTCAGCCTGGGCTGGGGCTTTCTCAGAAAGGGGAAACGAGTCCAGAACACCAGGGTAAATTGTGCAACGCTGAGACAAAGGCTCTGACCTTTGCCAACGGCTTGAAGAGGAGCTGACAAACTGGCCTGCGTGTTGGGGGGTGGGGTGGGGTTTGAAGAACTGATACTTGTTTGTCAGGACTCACAGCCTTCTCCGTGCTGGGCCCTGGGTCCGGGGATGTGCACTTCATGAATGCACGTCACCCTTCAGCCAGGAGCCTCCTGAAGCCCAGACCGCTGCCTCCCTCGTTGGCTGGGCCCAGAGTGACGTTCACTAGACCCTGCACGTGGAGGGTGGGCAGCCGGCCCCTGGTCATATGACCTGTGTCCAGTGTCTTCCCCTGGGATGGGGTCTGGGCAATGGGGAGGCAGTAGAGACAAAAACAGACTCCCAAAGATTAGAGGGCGTAGGTATGAGCTTGCACCCTGATATAGCCAAGGTGGGGGTGGTGGCCCACAGCCCTCATCAATCAGGCTGGGCTGCTAAGAAGTTGCCATTAGGGGTGGTTGTGTGCAGGCAAAGAGGCCGCCATCTCCCTCCCTGACCCCCTGCACCCCTGTGGCTGAGTCTGGAGGTGCCGGGAGACCTGCCCCAGAAGCCCAGGCAGGTGAGGAAACTGTACACCACTTGTACTTCACCCAGCGCCAGCCAGGGAAGATGCTGGCCCCGGAGGAGCCCCGTGCCCTGTGCAGGGATCCTGGCACATCACTGCCCCTCTCTGGGCACCACCCAGCCTCCACAAGCTCTCATGTTCTCTGATTTCAGTCCATGCTGCTTAAGGCCTTCCGGGGGCGCTCCCCAACCCAGGCCCCAAGACACAGGTTTGGATGATGCACGCAGGTGCTGCACCGCCCCCCTCACCTGTAGTACTCCACGTAGCCAGTCTGGTCAGCCAGCTCGGTCAGCTCGGCCGTGACCTCCTTCCACACAGGCACCCCTGACAGTTGCACAATGATGTTGCTGGCCATCTGTTGCATAAACTTCAGTGTCTGGATGTAATCGCCCCGGGTGGCAAAGATTTCCTCGAGCCGGGCCAGGTGCTGCTCTAGGTCCACCTTCATCTTCTGGGTGGTGCTGGATACCTGGGGAGGGGTCACTGGGGGTGTGAATCTGGCCCTCGGGTGGGCGGGGGCCCAAGAGGTCCCACTCCTGACTCTAACCCTGGAGGAGGTCTGCGAGGGGCACAAGACGGCTGCTCGGGCTTGGACAAGGGACCCCCGCACAGGCGGCCCCTAGCCCTGCAAAATTCAGCAGGCTGCTGCCCAGGAGGGACGGAAGACAGAAACCCCACTGCCCACCTAGCCGATCTGGCCTGAACCAGCACCTGGGCTCTGAGATCCAGCTCCTTACTCTAAGGAGACCTGAATGGGGAAGCTAACCAATACCCATGTTTCTTCTTTGCAGCATCTTAAAACCTTGAACACGGAGGATTCTGAATTCCTTTCCAGTGTGAGAAAGAACACGGTTAAGCCAGAGAGTTCCTTTGTTGCTACCTGACCTTTTGCTCCCACAATAGGATTTCTAAATGCCCCACAAGAGAAAGGCCTTGTTGTGGGGCTAACGACAGCTCGCAGCTCCTGAGCGCCAGTGAAGGCAGAACAATGGAACTTTGACAGAACGCGGACGGACCGATCCTGCCCCGCCACAGCCTGGCCATGTGACAGGAGGAGGACATCGGCGCCTTCTCTGCGTGCCCACACCCTCCCCTGCCTGTCTTGTCCTGCCAGGTGGATGGACAGGCGCCCGTCCCTTGGCTGGGCCTTAAGGGCCTGGAGTGGAGCGGACCCTGGAGGAAGCAACTTGCTATTCAAAGGCCGAAAGGGAAGGACAATGGCAGTGACTGTCACTGGCTTGCAAACAAGAACACAAGCAGGGCTAGGTACTGGAAAGCCGTTCAATCAACCCAGACACAGGGTGCCCGTGGGACACAGGGACACAGCCCGGGAGCCCTGGGCATGTCCCCTGAAGCCTGAGTGGGTGCGCTGGCAGCAAGGGGAAGGGCTTTGCTGTTCTGAATTGTCATGTTAAAGCAACAAGCAGGGCTGAGGGGGAGGGGGAGGGGGAGCACAGCTAATCCCCTTCTGGGCAGCCTTCAGCTCCAGGGCCCGGAAGGAAGCTGAGAGGACCCGGGAGGGGCCCGCGCTGCCCAGAGTCAGAGCTCAGCCAGAGGGAAGAGCAGGCCACTCTCCTGGGTCAGGGGGAGGGGACAGACACTCCGTGCCCACTACTCTGAGTTCCTGGTTCCGGATAACAGAATGGCCCTCTTTGTTGTTTCGTTTTATGCTTTCAATGTTAGCGGTTTGTTCTGTTTTTTGGCTTGTCCCTGGCTCTTTGGAGCTGGTTGAGGACTGTGAAATGCAGATACCCTGTACCTTACGGACTCGGCAGCTTGTAGCGTCACACAGGGAGGAAAACCACGTCAATTCAGTAACTACACGTGACCCCGATACACCTTCCTTTTCAGTTCAATAAGACCAACGTGTAGTGCTTTGCAGCCATTGATCCAAAAGGCGCTACAGTGACAGTTCACATCGGGCGCAAGCCCTGCACTGCACGACGGCTTTCTGTCCTGCCTTACGTCTAATACACCTGAGAGAATGGCTGTGAAAGGCGACCTGCAAACTTTTTCTGTAAGACCACATCTTCCCCCTTCCATAGTTCTAAAATCTTAACTTCTCTGTTATTCTCAAACTCCCCCTTGGCAAAAACAAAACCCAGTAAACATCTGCCAGCCCCTCTCTCCTCCTGACATCTTCTTCTCATAGGAAACAAAACAAGTCACAAGGCTGACCTACGTACAGCCACCCCCTGCTTCCTCAAGTTCCTTAGAGGTTCAGGCAGGGAGACAGTGGGTCACCCCAAAGGTGCTCACCCAATGAGAAAAGAAGCTCTGCGAACAAGAGGGGCAGCTCAGCCCCCCAGGCTGGGGTGGGATTAGGGGCCAGTTAGCAGGTCGGGGACACTGTTGTCCCTTAGGATGGAGCAGTGGCTCTCTAGCCAGTCCCTGGGCCATCAGTGGGGAGAATTCATTATAAATGCAAATTCTCTGCCCCGCCCATACCTTTGGAATGGGGTGGGGCCAGCAAGCCTCCAGGGGAGTCTGATGCAAGCTCAAATTTGTAAAGCTACAGAGGTATCCCAAGGCTTTCTAGGAGGGCAGCCATGAGGGGTTGAGCCTCAGCAGGTTGAGGGGAAGAACTTCAACTCAGATCCTTGAAAGGAAGGGTGAAGGCCAGACACCTCGGTTCCAGTTCTGGTTCTTACTTTGAAATGTACAGGCTTCCAGCCCAGAGTAGGAACAGTTCCTCCCCCTGGCTCAAACGAGAGCCCAGGAAGCACACTGGCCCCAGAACGGGAGACCTGGAGTGGGCCGGACTCGTAGCCCAAGGCCCATATTTTGAGCTGAGACCCCTAGGGACGAGGTGTGCCTGGTCCCCTGGGTAACTGGAGGCCAGGCCCCCCTCACTGGGGCACTGGATCCAGAGATAGGACCCACATGATACTCCCCAATGAACCGCTCCCCTACCCCCCCAAATCACAGCATGTAGTTGGCTCAGAACCCTGCCAGCCAGGCCTGGGCCTTGAGCCTCAGCCCCCATTTACCACGGCACAGGTTGCGGGGGCTTCTGATCCAGGAAAGGAGACCCGGAAGGGTCGACCTTGCTCTGGTCCAGGTCTGAAGCATGTGACCCATCCCCTGCGTCCTGCCTCCCCTCACCCCTACAACCGAAGCCTCCTCTCTCCTTTGTGGTGTTTATAGTCACATATATAATAATAACAGCAATTATAACAATGGCCCTCATTATCATGGTCAGCCCCATTTGGAGGGTACTTTGTAGATTACCAGGCACTTTCACAGACAGCATCTCATCCAACACCATTTACCTGACATGTGGCCTTCGCCCACTGGAACTGGGAGCCCTCTCAGATCTGCTGCCGCCCCTGGAGTTCTGGGGATGGGTTTGCTGGGTGCCCACCCCAAGGCCCAAACCGGCTCTGCCTCTCTTCCCGGAGGACACAGCCTGGGCCTGGGTCCTGGGGGTCCTCAGGGCTCACCCCGGAGGTGAGAGGGGGTCCTCGGCATGGAAGCAGCTCCCCCTGGCTGGACCACCACAGAAGCCTGGGGTTCCTGCTCTCGCCTTTCAGAAATGAGGGAGAGAATACGGGGGGCTGACCCGCAGGGACACACAAGACCCTTCTCTTTGGGAACACGGTAATTTAGAGACATGGGGCCTGCTGGGAAATGTCCACACTCGGCCTGGCATGTTGTTCCCAGCTGTCTCAGTGCTCCACTCCCGTGGGAAAAGGACACAAGGCACTCAAATGTTCCCATCATGACACTGCCCGGACTTCCTCTTTTCCTTAGCCCCTCAGGGAGACAACGGCTATTCCTCATAATGGTCACAAATCAGCTAATGAAGGTCATGGCCTTGGGGCTTCCCCTTGTAGGTGTGGGTTCGTCTTCTGGGGTCATGGGGCTAGTAGGGGGAGGGGAAAAGGAGGGGAGGCAGAGCCCAGAGGCAGTAGCCATGGGGCCCCTTCCCCACCAGGACAGAGGTGAGGCACTCTCCCCAAGGCCTCCACATGTTGGTCAGGTTGCGTCCACCCACGAGGCTGCCTCAGCTTCTCCTCCCTCACCCTGCAGAGCTGCCCCAGTCCAGAGAGCTCTCAGTCCCCAGGGATCGGTCTCAGTGGACACAGGGGTGGATGGACGAGCTCTGCAGGACAGCAGGACTCTGGTCTGGCATGTGACCCTCAGTCCCCCAGCAGGGCTCTCTCTGAGGCAGAGGCCACTGCACCCAGCCGCCCGGGCGCTGATTAGAGGCACGCTGTCTCTTTAAGGTGTCCCTCTCCTGGGGGTGTGAAGGATTATGGCCTTAGAGGAGCTTAAGGGACAAGCAGGGGCAATGAGGTAGAATCCTGTTTTAGCAAGTGTCAGGATACTGTCCAAGCACTCCAGCCTGGGAAATGAGCAGAAGAGGCCTGGTGTTTCCAGTGAAGGTGACACGCACCTGAGAAAACCCAGGCCTCCCCTGCTTTCAGTCTTGGTCACTTGGCCGAAGTCTCGGAAGTCTTGGCACAGTGGGTCTCTCTCTCTCCCTAAGGGTCTAACACCAGCCCAGCACAATCCGTCACCCAGAGCCCAGCAGCCGGGGCCCAGAAGTCACCTTGCAGGGTTTGAGGCAGTCTGTCCACCCCGTGGGGCGCTGACTTATTTTTGAAGCGCTTTCCCCATGACACCTCCAGGACCCCACAAATCTCCAGCACTTAAAATGAACGTGAAGACACCCCCAGGCTGACTCTGCATGCTCAGGGTATCCTGGGACGATTGGGAAAGCGTTCAGTTCTCTTGAGGATGAACGGGGTCTGATCCCACGGCCACCCCGCACTCCCACAGGACCCACTAGCCTTTCTCCTTGGGTCCTCACTCTCACCCCTGCCACCCCACTGCCCCGGGAGCAGAACTCGCCTGTTTGCTCCTGGCAGGACCGACTGCAGCCCCAGGAGGGCGTCCAGCCCCGCTTGGAGTGGAGCTGGCTGGGCTCTGACTGGGGCCCTTGTTCTGACCACCCTGACCTCCCGGGCTGCGTCCCCGGCAGCTGCCCATGAGCCTCACCAGCTCATCGATGCCGGAGAAGGTGTGGTTCGCGTCATCCAAGGAGTAGATCAGCTGGTTCACCCCATCACTGGTCTCGCTGTTTCCATAGAAACCAACGCCCACCGCAGCACTAGGGGCAAGACCCCAAAGTTAGAGGTGATACCCAGGAGAGAGTTCTTTTAAATGTTATTTTTAAAGAGTGGTTTTACGTTCACAGCAAAACTGAACTTATACATTTGCCCCTCGCAGACTCCTCCACCAGAGTAGCGTTTGTTACAAGGGATGAACCTACATGGACACAGCTTGTCACCCCAAGTCCGTGCTTGGCATGAGGCTCCCTCTTGGTGGGTTTGGACAAATGTATCATGACACGTACCTCTCATTTTATCATACGGAGTGACTTCACTGCCTAAAAATCTGTCTGTGCTCCACCGACTCATCCCTTCCTCCGTGCCTGCACCCCTGGCAACCATTTATCTGTTTCTTGTCTCCAGAGTGTCGCCTTTTCTAGAAGGTCACAGCGTTGAAATCACACAGCCTGCAGGCTTCCCGGATGGGTCGCTCTCACTTCCTAAAACCCATCTGACTTTCCTCCATGCCTGTGCACGCTGACGGCCCCCTTCTGCCCGTGCTCAGTAACACCCCACGCCCAGTAACACCCCACGCCCGGACGGCGCGGCGTACTGTGCAAGCCCGACTGAAGGTCGTCGGGCCGCTCCGGCTTGCGGCCGTTATGGATAGAGCCGGTCAGAGCGGGTTTCGGACTTCAGCCGAGGAACTCTTTCCCGGGGGTGACGTCTGGAGTTCCGGCAGGTGGGGGTGGCAGGCGAATGTTCAGGGCCAGCCTGTCCCTGGCCTGGCCAACTAGCCCCACAGCACATTTCATTTAGGCGGCAGGAAAATCCTCCTGCGCTCGAGTCCTGTGACAGCGGAGGGTGGAGGACTGATGGCCCAGCCCCGGGGACTCTGACGCAGTAAATCTGAGCAGGGCCCAGGGCCCCCTATGTTGGCCATCTCCCCATGGGACTGAAACCTCCAGGAGTGGGGGATCCCGATCCGGTCTCTCCCCATGCCCCCACAAAGTAGCCTGTCCCACTGAAAACCCCCACCTTGTAGAAAGTTCCTTCTACTGAGCTTCATGAAGCCTACCTACCTCCTTACCCCACGCACCCACTGGTTTGTGGCCGGCCTTTGGGGCAGCCCGGAAATAAACCACCAGTTCTGCAAGACACCCCATCAGACACCTCAGTGTGGCTCTGTGTCCCTCCATCCCTCCTGCTCCCCAAGTCAGACATGTGTCCTGCAGACCCCTGTCTGTATCACCACCATCCTCTGGGTTCAATGTGCTCTTACTGGTCAATGTCACCCTTAAATGTGGCCTCTGAGTGAGGTGCCCAAGCCCAGGCTGTCCATCCAGCTCCGAGCACAGTGTGGGGGGGTTGAAGCCCTGAGACTCCCCCATCACCCCACCACTGACCTTATAGTCTATAGACGCCCTGGATTTCTTCACAGAAACTGCTGTGAAGCCCCATCTCTCCTCCCTCCCGTAGAGTTGTCTTGATTTTTTATTTTTTGTTTTAACCAAAAGCAGAACTTTAAACCTATCCCCATGAAATTTCATCTATTAGTTGGTTTTAGTCCAACATTCCAGGATGGACAAATCATCTCACATCTTGCCTGTGTCATCCATCATATTTTATCTGACCCTCACCACTGAGGGGGTCATGACTGAGGCTTCATGAAGCAGCCTTTTGAGTTTTCATCCAAAACTCTAATCCTGGGGGGAAATGATGTATGCACACATGCATACATTTATGATTTTGCTTTTTCTTTAAATAGGACGGGACCCGGGATGGAATTCCTGGGGAGAGAGTTATGGAAACCTCCTCCAAGGTGCCCTTGACCCCTCCCTAGTTCAGGAAGCGGTTCCTCAGGAAGTGGTCTGAGGACCACAGGACAGAACCACCTAGAGTGCCTGTTAAAGTGTGGGTCAGTGGTGCCCACCCTGGGCTCACTGCACTGGTGTCGCGTGGGAATGTGCCCATCCCAGTAGGCCCAGAGCTGCAATAAGGCAGAAATACTGCCTGTTGATTTTATCACTGGCTCCCTCTTGCCTGGCATAGAAAACATGTAGAATGTTGTAGAATGGGTCATGCCAAAGGCACACCTTCTGTTTTGAGCTTTTCTTCAACAGCATGTAATTATTACTTATTAGAATTGACCCTCCAAAGTCATTCTTACTGTTCCATAATATTCTTCTGTCATTTGCTGCATTTCCAAAAAAAAAAAAAGTCTTGAGTTCACACAACAGGGGTCCCCATGTGGCCAGCATTGCTGGATATTTTTAGTCATCCATCTCACGTCCTGACCTCCTTGCCTGCTCTGTCCCAGAAGGCTTTTCAATACTGTGGTTACCTCACAGGAGAGCCTCTCTGCAGGGACTCACCCTGGTCTCCAAACCCCAGACCTGGGCTAGAACTCTTCCTTTAAGGCTATGATTGGCGCCCGGCCATCTCTCCCCCCAGCCCGGGGTCCCGCCCCTGTGCGCAGTGCTCCAGGTGCCTGCCTATCTTTTGGCTGAGACGATCCTTGCAATCAGGCAGGACGGGGCTGTGAACGTGCCCTACCGGAGACCGCAGTGGGGAGGTGAGCGTCCTGGGATGAGAACCCAGGAGTCGTCCCTCCCAGGCTCACGGTGTCCCATCTGCCTCCCGTCCCGCTGCTAAGACCCTGGGGTCACTCGAGCTATGGGTTCTTGGATGTAACAGACAGCAAGTAATGAGGGACTGTACTCCCGCAGGGTGAGCACCCCTGGGAGGCCTCAGGGGGACCTGAGGCTTTTGGAAAAACCTCTGTATAGGTACAAAAACAAAAAACGCAACTCCTGACCGCAGGGCCAGCGTGCATGTGGACACGGCCCAGGCCATGCAGGTTCTTGCCTGGGGTTAGGAACCCTCACTTCTTCATCAAAGCAAAGAAGTCCCGCTGATGGTACTAAGAGCTGTTGGTCTTCCGAGAAGATGGGACCAATCTGGGCTGGAGTCAGGCCTTCTCTCACCTCATAGACTCAAGGTAGCCACTGGGAGGGGACAGGGACCCAGAGAGCAGAGATGCCCTTGGCTTGGGAATGCCACGCGCTAAACTGCTCAGGGAGGGGTAGTGGGGCTGCCAGGCACACCCCTGCCGGTCTGAGAGGCCACACTTGGGCTGGGCAGGGGGCACACTGGAGAGACCCCCATCACTGCTCCAGGCATCTGGTTCCTGTTGCTTGGAAAGAAAAGGGACAAAACGTTTACCCTGGGGACAGGCTCTCCCATCAAGGTATCGAGCTCAGGCAGGAGAGCGCGGCCAGAAAGCTGATGAACCAACCACTTGGGGTTTGCTGGCGGTGGGTGGTGGCAGCAGAGGGTGAGGGAGAGGGTGTCACGGTCATGGGTTAACCATCGGCAAGACACAGGTGGCCAGGCCCACTTCTCTTCCCCTGGCTCCGCCTCGCCTTCTTGCACACAGAGAACCCCTCGCCCCAGCCGCACACGCCCGGCCCAGCGCAGAGGGACACTCACCAGCAGATGAGCCCGGCCACCACGGCCGTCCAGGTGACACAGCAGGAGCTGCGCCGCTTGGTCTGTCCTGTGTCGCCCTGCCTGCTACAGCACATGCAGACCAGGTAAGCCATGAGGAAGAGGAGGTTCAGGCCCAGGCAGACAGCAGCCACCAGCCCTAGGAACAGCAGTGACTGAAGAGGAGAAGTGAGGTGTCAGCACTGGTCCTGTGGCAGGCAGGAGGGTTGGAAGGTGCCCTGTCCCCAGGTCCCCAGCTCAAGAGATAAGGCAGACGCTGTCAGCTGGCAGTGAGGGCTGTGGGCGATGAGCTGTGTGACTGGGGGACACAGGCAGGGAGAGGGGCATCCACCAAGGCCTCCTGGAGGACATGGGGCTTTGGCAGGACATTTCATTTCAGAAGCTGAGTGGGACTGGGGACAGGGTGAGGAAGGCACGGCCTTGTCAGAGATGTTGGGGTCCACCCAGAGAGACAAGAAGCCAGTTCTGTGCTAGGGCAGGGGGAGATGTTAGGACATGTACCCATGGAGTCCCTCTTACCACATCCTGAACAGGACAGCGACCCCCAGGTGCCCTGAGGACCTCACGGTCCTGCAGAAGGACCCGCTGTCTGTCAGGAGGCCTGAGCCCTACTCCACACCCTCCAACCTCTTGATGTGGCCAGATGGGCACCAGATGGCCCCAGGACTGGTGGCCGTCAGCCAGGGCTGAACCTGGCTGTAAGACAGGCTCCTGAGCTGACAGCCCCACCAGCTTCCATGTGTCCCGCCAAGTGAGTCCTGCTCCAGAACCCTCAGTGCTCCAGTCTGGGCTGGTGGGGCCGGGGTCTGGTCCAGGTACCCCACATGCTGGTGGTAGTGATCAGCAGAGTGAGGGAGATGCCAGGATTTAAGGGGGAGACAGCCTGGTGCAGGAGACACACACCACATGATAACCCCCAAGAATCTGGGGCTGGGGCTGCAGGCCCAGAGACACACACCACATGACAACCCCCAAGGATCTGGGGCTGGGGCTGCAGGCCCAGAGACACACACCACATGACAACCCCCAAGGATCTGGGGCTGGGGCTGCAGGCCCAAGGCCCGGGGCCGTGTTCAGGGCTGAGGGCACCTGCTGGGCCCACCTCACCCTTCCCCAGCTGCTCAGCTGCTCGGTCCTGTGAGGGCTCAGCGTGACTTTCGGATGCCCTGACTCGTCCTGCTCTGCTGATCACCTGGACCAAGAGGCTTCCGAGCCTCAGGGACAAGGGGTCAAAGTGGTGGCGACAGCCCAGATGAGGGCAGGAGAGACAGCTCATCTGGGAGTGGGGAGGTGAATATGATTTAAAGTGTGGCTTTCACCTTAATCTGGGATAAACATGGCACAGGTGTGCCCAGGAACGTGGCCCACCTCCACCTCCAACTTCGCCAGTGTGGCTGGTAAGCCCGCCTGCAGGCAGCTGAAAAGGCCCAGTGGGCCTGAACACGTCACCCTGCTGAAGTCCTCATGGTGTGGCAAGGGCTGGGTCCCCAGCCTGGAGCCCAGGCCTGCCCCACGGACAGAGCTGCCCTGTGAGACACAGCAGAGGCGCTTCCGCCTCCCTGCCCCCAGCCCGTGGCCCCGGGCCAAGGCAAAGGAGGCCCAGGATAGCCTCAGAGTGAATGAGTCCACCGACCCACGATCCGGGCACTGACATCTCATGGGATGAAGAATCTTGTTAGCAATGTAGAGTCCCAGGCAAGCCCCCTCCCCTCAGACCTAGTGAATCAGAATTTGATCTAGAGACACCCCAGGTGACATGTACCCCATTCAAGTCTGAGAAGCACTGATAAGAGTCAACAGACTTTCTCAACCTTCTCCTAGAAGCTGAACCTTTTCTTCAGGCAGACTGATACACAGAGCCTACTCCGACGGAGGAGTGGACGGAAATGCCATGCTTTGTCCCGGCCGCCCCCTCGCAGGTCCCTGAGCCCCTCTGCTAAACCCCAGGGATCTCCTTAATAGTTTGAAAACCATCGTGCGATGCACATACTCCAGGACCCAGCATTTCTGCTCCTGAATGGTTTACCTTACAGAAAGGAGGGCTCATGTCCCCCAAAAGATAGACACACACATGTTCACAGCAGCTTAAGGCAGCGGTAATATTAAACAATGGACATAACCCAAATGTCCACCAACCAAAGAACAGATACACAAAATGTGCGAGTCGTGAAACAGAAAGCCCTGCGGCCACGAACAGAGGAGATATGGATGACCCTCCCAGACGTAATGTTGGGGGAACAAACCAGATAAAAGGGCAGAGCCGGGGAGGTGTAATTTCTGTAAAACACAAAGTCGGAGGAACTTATCTGTAGTGACAGAGGTCGGAATAGTAGCTCCCTTTGGGAGGGGAAGGAGTGGGAGGGAGCTTCCTGGGGGCCAGGAGGACAACTGGGATAGCACAGTGTCACACACACACACACACACACATTAAGGTGCACACTTAAGAGTGTGCGGTTTCTTATAAGTTATTCCTAATGGGAAAAAAAGCAACAAAAACCCAGACACACCTTTTGTATAGGTTAGAGACTGGTTAACATCCAGACCTCTTCCCAACTACCCTTGACCTTCAGCTCGCCTCCCAGACAGTTCCTCTCTCAATCTCTCCCCAGCAGGAAAACCCACTGACTCTACAGTGTGTCCCCACTCAGTAAGGAGGGGCCTCCGAGACGTGGGCTGCTGCCATTTCCATCTCTCCAAACCACACACAGCCTGTGCCCACCCCGAAGGGTCCCTGATCCCTGCGCTGGCCCCCCTGTTTCATAGTCTCAGTCCACCGGGCTCCCTGACCTCCTGCAAGCACAGTCCCATGGGCAGGGCCCTGGATTCTGCGGCCCAGGAGTCTCTAAGCTGGGCAGCTGGCCTCAATTAGGTCACCGGAGATGCAGTCCAGCCCCGGGGAGGCCATTCTGGGAACCTGGAGCACTCTGTTAGCAGTTCACCTCGGGGAACAATCCTGGGAGCCAGGAGGACAAGGTGGGACGGGGCAGAGGGGGCTGGGAGGGAAGGAAGGGGGAAGGGAGGAGGGGAGGGGGCAGGTGGGGGGGGAGGAGGGGAGGAGGAGGGGAGGAAGCGGAGGCTTAACCAGCAGAACTGTGTCCCACAGCCACCTTGGTGTCCCCTGCCACCTTCTAATAGGCAATTATCTTCCGGCTTCTAATTAACACTGCAAGTCCCCGTGTGCATGGGGTGGGAGGAGGGTGGAAGAGGGGGAACCTCCCATCGAGGGGCGAGGGGAGCCGGGAGCTCTGGTCACACATCCTCCTGCTGTGACAGACAGAGCCCGGACAGGACAGTTTACCACGTCACCCACACCGCCCACAGTGCCCTACAGCCTCTGGGTTCCACCTGAACATGTGCCTCAACCCGTCCCCCACCCTCAGAGCTCGGGGCCCCAGCCTCTCTCCTCATCCAAGTGACTTTGTTTAGTTCTGGTTTTTCACTTTGCAATGAGACACCCAGAGCAGAAAGCCAGGACCCAAAGTGGGGGCAGCGGTGACCAATCTGCACTCTGGGAACATGCAGAGGCGGCTGGGACCCCAAGGGGCTTCTGTAATAGGTACAGAGGGGTAACAGCCTGAGTCCCCCTCACCCCAAGACCCCAGGAGAGAGTGAGCTAGCCTAGGGGTGAGGCCAGGGGGAGGGGAACTGAAGCCTACAGATGGGGAAGGGTTAAACACCCACCTCCTGGGCTTCCTGGGCCTCCAGGGGCAGGGTGGGGGGGTGGGGGGCAGCGTGACTGTCTGATGACCATGACTCAGTGTTCAGGCTGGATGAATGGGGCTTCCTCATCCCAGCCCTGGCTCCTCTCAAATCCCGCCTGGGCTCCCTGCCTGGTCTTTCCTCCTCAGACCAGCCCCCAAGTCAGGGGATGGGGAGAGCCTGTAGTTCTGGGTCTAACCTCCACTCTGTCCCCTCTCCTGGCCTGCGGACACATATTTGGGACTGTCTGGGGAGTCCGTGAACTGAATCACCCAAAGTTAAGCCATGAAAATACACGCCTAAGTATTCTCCTGTCCCATGCATGTCCCCAAAGATGGCTGGTCTCCTGGAGCAGGAGAGACAGGACAGGAAGCACACAAGCAGCTCCTGCATGTGGACAGTAGCAACAATGAACATTTGCACAACACTTTGGAGCTCACGAAGACACTTCAAGTCCATCAGCCATCAGCTCATCAGCGTCTGGTCTCCCCACGAGGGGGGACTGGATGGTGACGGTGACAACTGAAGGAGGAAACTGAAGTAGCTTGTTCTGAGACACCCTGCTGGTGCCCTTTCTGTTGTCTCCAACTCTGCCCAGTGGACACCTGGCCAGCTGGGGTCACCTCCTTCCCAAGCAGTGCCTGCAGCCATTTACCCGGTGTCAGGCACGGGTCACATGCTTCGTACCCACTAATTTATCGGGGCCTCTTTGAATCCTTTCCATCTCCACTCCCCAGCTGTCACGGGGGAGAAGACAGCCTGGGCGTTCTGGGCTGCTTCCCCTCTGGACACACAGCTGGGACAGCTGGACAGCCGGGACAGCCAGACAGGTGGGACGGACGGGCAGGCTGGGGGCCCTGGGGGCCAGCACCTGAGCAAGGACTCAGGGGTCAAGTACACGGGAGGAGAGGGGTGGACGGATACATGATCAGGGGGCTTCCATGACTCCCAAAGACCCCAGAAAGTGAGTGGGAGCCCCTGCTTCCTCAGGGAAGTTTGGGAACTGAATTTGCTCAGGAGAGCCCATGCGTCAGGCGGCCTGCTGTTCACTCGCCTCTGCTCCTCTAAGACCCCGACACACACACACACACACACACACACACACACACACACACACAGTGTACCCACAAGCCACACTGCTCGGTTTTGCATGTGTTTTTTCAGGCTTCCCTGGTCAGTGTCTGTAGATTTCTTCCCTATGGAGCATGCACTTGGACACATTGCTGAATGTCAAGGCCAGCCTGTGTAATTTGTGTCACTGGGTCATACTACGGGCTATGAAACTATGTACTACGCCTGTTATGTGGAACATCTCCTTTAATACTCGTGGGGGGGGGGGGGAGTGAGGCTCAGAGAAGTACAGACACCATGGTCACTCCGTAAGCGGTAAAACTGGGAGTCCCACCCTGACGGCCAGATGGCAGAGCCCCAGCCCCAGGTTGCTTTCTTCATCACGTCACCCAAGTCTGACACAGAGCTTGTTTCCAATCAAGTTTGCTGAGCACTGAGATGATTGACAGCAGAAGGTGACCAATCCATGATGTTAACTAGCCTGCTGCCTGACTCAGGAGGGTGGGGATGTCTCAGAGAGACTCATGGTTAGACAACAGGGGAACTTAGGAAAATAGGAGCCAGGGCCAGACTTCCCATGTCAACCTGGCCCGCCACACTCATCTCCCAGTCAGTGCCCTCAGGAGGCCTAAGCCCGACAGGAAGGGTAAAACGTGGGGGTGGGGCTGGGTGTCCATGGGAAGGGGATGTCATCTCTAGAGTCATCTGATGCCCTGCACAGTGTGCCAGGCTCCAAACTCTTGGAGGAGAGGGGCAGGGCTGTGAGGGGGTTCCCTGGGCACAGATGCCACCTCTCCATGGGATTGAGAGGGGAGGGGCCAGCTCAGGCATGAGCCATAGTGCTGGCCAGAGAGGTGTGTTGTTGGGGGCCATGGTGTGAGGGGGTGCCCCCTGACCCTCCTCAAACTCAGAGGTCCTCTTGACCCAGCCAGGAGTTTAGATTTCCTCCAGTAGAGAGGAGAAAACTATGTTTAGAGACCAGGGGTGCAGGATCTGGGGTGCTGGGTTTGGGACACACAACACCACAACAGCTGTCTACATGAAATCATATCTGCCTTGCTTCATGCATTTATAGGGAGCGGAAGATTTCCTGGAGCTGTCCCCAGGTGGCAAGTTCTTAGGGACACTGATTTCCACAGGCGGTGCACTGGGGGAGGGAGGGGAAAACAGATTAGGAGGGAGCTGAGCCAGACAAACCCTTCCAAATGCCCCCTCCATCCCTCCCTAACAGCTGGGAGAGGTCCTGATTCTCCTTCTTTCTGGAAGGGCAGGCACCATCTGCCAAGGGCCGGAGGGCGACAGGGACACTGGTTATTATTAGACTCCTGGTCAAGGGTGCACTGCACACATTACCAGATCAGGATACCCCGGCCCTGCAGGAGAAAGACGTGGCTGGCCAGAAGCGACCAGCTGACTCCCAGCTCAGTCTCCGGCTCTGCCCCAGCCGCGGCCACCGGCCCCACACCAGGAGCTGGCGCCTGAGAACCTGATACTGCTGCGCGCGGAAGCAGCCGGCGGTCAAAGTCCCGAGATGGGCGCAAAGCTCCGAACAAAAGGGCCCCGTCCAGGACTGACCAGCCCGGATCTTTGACCCGGCAGAGAACTGACTCAGCGGGGCCGCAGGGGTTTGGCCAGACCTGAGGAGGCTGGGCGAGGAGGTCTGATGAGCAACCCCCCGCCCATGGGGTGCAGAAACCACAGGGGGAAGGGCCAACAGAGCCCAGAAAGAGCAGAAAGGCAAGAAGGAGGGGAGTGGTTGGCCAGGAAGCCAGGACTCCAGAAGTCCAGGGTCTAGAAGGTGTGTATGTAGTGGGGGTGGAGGGCAGAGTGACGCTGGTGTGAGATAGGGCCACCTTCCTCACAAATAGCCACATGTGACTGTGGGTTCTCAGCGTACCAGAAGGAAGTCACCCCTCGCCGCCTGCCCCAGCCCTGCAGCCTTCCAAGAGGAGCCCAGGAAGTGGTGTCGGCAGCGACTCCCACCCAGCAGGCAGGGGCTGGGAGCGGGGCTACTGCGGAGCCCGACGCGGGAGACTCCAGTGAGCTTCTGCTCCAACTTCTCCCAGGCCGCCCAGCCCCGGAAAGGGAGCGCTCGTCTTGGAACCACCGCAGGAGGAAAACGCCGGGCGCCTCTCGGCTGGAGCGCAGGAGTTACCCGGGTGCAGGCACAAACGTCCCCACTCCGTCCCGCTCGGCCCTCCCCCTCGGGGCTCAGCCCCACCCCCAGCAGGCAGCCTCCGCGCCCCTCCTCCTCTTCCCACCGTAGGCTCAACTCCGATCTTTCCCGTTTTCCCACTCCATGAGGTTCGCGGACGGGAGGGGCGTGGGCCAAGGGTCCCGGGAGGAAAAAAGAAGAGGGGTGAAGGGTGGTCTGACGGGCGCGTGGAGCGCAACGGGTTGGGGAGAGGGAGACGGCCCGTGCGTGTCTGGGGCGGAGCGGACTAACCTCCTGGTAGCTCTCATCGCGGGGTCTGAAGGTGCTGTCCACCTGCTGCAGGTGCAGGCTGAGGTGCGGGACGCTGTGCAGCCACACCACCCACCAGGGCGCAATGTACTCCACGCGCGCGGCCGGCATGGCTCCGCTCGAGTGAGCCCGCCCGCTGTGGGCGCTGCTGCAGCCGCTAAGGCGCCCGGGACGGGAGACGACTCCAAGCCCCGCCCCGCGCCCGGGCCCGCCCCAGGCCCCGCCCCGCCCCGCGCCCGGGCCCCGCCCCTTGGGCGCACCCACGGGCTGCAAAGCTTCGGGCCCTGGAACCCAACGCCGTCTCGTGCTCTGGGATCTGTCCTGGGCGCACCGGCCACAGAGGTGGAAGGAGAAGTGAAAAGCTCCCAGAACGCTCCTAAAATCTGTTTCTTAATAGCAGTTTCGGAGTCCCCGGGCTTCTCATTAATTACTATTGAAGTGTCAATGAGGGCGGCCGGCAGTGGTGGAACAGAGGGGCGAGGCTGGCCGTTTCTAGGGCTTTTAGGGACAGATTGGGACAGAAGGGAGCGACGTTCAGTGTTGTCGCCTGGGGAGCATAGGGACTGAGGAAAGCACAAGCAGGTGATTCTCCCTGGTAAGAGGGACAGGGCGGGCCTCCGCAGGAAGGGCCCCCTGAGCGATCCAGAAAGGGGAGGGGGCGGCCCTGGGAGCGCGGGGAGGGGCGCGGGAGCCGCCAGCGCCCAGGCACTGTTCCTTGCCCGGAGGGTGTGGCACTCCAGTGCGCGACGACACCAGTCCACACGCAAGGACAGACACGCAGCGATGGTAGGGGGGCTCTGGACAAAAGCAGGAGCAGCGCAGGCTCAGAGGACAGGGCGGCGGCCGATCGGCAAAGCCTCGCGGGCGCTTCCCCTGAGTCCGTTGAGCGCCCACGGAGGCTTCGGGAGCCGCCGTTCTGCAGCTGCAAACAGCGTGGTGTGACCGAGGACGCGGGGCGGCAGGGAGAGGGAAGGCTGAGACAGATGGAGGACAGTGAAAAAACGCCTGGGGTTGGGGAGATGGGAGTGGAGGAGTTAAGGGTGGTGACTGCATCAGGCTTGGGTTGGAGACAGGAGCGCTGGCTTCTAACCACGGGGGAGGGGGCCTGCGGGTGGGGGGCACAGAGCCCCCACCCCGTGACATAGGAGATCCGGGAGAGACTTCCCGGTTCCTCGCTCCAGGAATTGGGGGGATGCGGGAATCCTAAACCCGCTGCAAAGGGCCCACAGCTGCCCTGTGCCCTGTCAGAGACCGGGGGGGGGGGGGGGGGGGGGGGGGGGGGGGGGGGGGGGGGGGGGGGGGGGGGGCTTGGAGAAGTCCTGTCCTGTGCCCCCGGCCTCTCCTTCCTCTCCGTGGGGTCTGCACTGTTGGGGCCACAGTGCCCTGACCTGAGCCTGACCGCAGCCATCTCATCTGTGCATGCCCGAGCGGAGGGACTCAGCGGGAGCACAGCAGGCTGGAGACCACTGTTCTCTCATAGAGGTTTTCTTTTCTTCTATTCAGTACATTTTGATGGAGCCCTTTCTCTGTTCTAGGGGACGCAGTGACGAATGAACCCCACAGGTTCCTGTCTGCATGGCCTAGAGTCTGACTGGGGAGCACGGCAGCCTTTGGTCCCACAGTGACTAACTACAAACCCTGTTCTGGGCTTTTAAGGGTCTGGTGTTGGTATGTAGAGGGGGACGGAGTCTGGGGTGGGGTTACCCAGTGATGTTTCCTGAAGAATGACATGTGAGGGGGGAGCTGAAGGATGGCAGGAGATAACCTGGGGTGTCCTGGGGAGGAATCTGAGCAGAGGAACAGTAACTATATGATGTGGAACCACGGTGGCAAGGGGTACAAAGGGGGCCAAGCAGCTGCAAACCCCAGAATGAGGAGACAGACAGGGAGAGACTGGAAAACTGCAGGGACAGAGAACAGATCAACAGCTGGTGGCCGGGGGCTGGGGTTCCAGAGGACTTTTTGGGTGATGGACTTCTCTCTTGATTGCAGAGGTGGTTACACAATTGTAAATGTTTGTCAGAATTCATAGAACTGTACACCAAAAGGGGTGAATTTCACAGTGCATTAGACTTCAATAATCCTACTTTAAACGACATACCTTCACTTTTTAAGAAAAAAGAGGCTGCAAGGTAGGCAAGAGCCAGCTCTTGTGTGACCCGTAGGCCCTGGTAAGGGATTTGGTCTCTGAAGTGGCCACTGCTGGTTGCAGAGAAAAATGAACTTGAAGCAATTTTGTGGGGCCTTCAGTGGGCACTGGTAGCAGCTGCAGCCTGTGCTGTCCCTGGGACCTCCACGCGTCCTCCCCCTCCTCCTCCATGCCAACACCACAGATGGGGACAGCTGCGGGTCCTTGCCACACAGCCTCCCAAGGGACTCGGAAGTCAAGAGGGCTTGGCATTCCTTTAGGGAGATGAAAACCACAACTGTGACTGTGAGTGCCTTAGGAGGGCAGGGGCCCAGAGGGGCAGTGGGTGGGGGAAGGGAGAAGCCTTGCACACACACTTGGGAAGATGCCAACTGCGAAAGCTCATCCTCAGAGCCATCACAGCAGTCATCTGGGTGCAGCTAGAATACCCAAACCTGTTTGTCTGGTCTGCACCCAGCCAGCGGCCACTGTTCTAGCTGCTTCCCCGGGGTTCTGCGGGGTTCTGCTGACCTAGACCACTGAGCCACTGAGGCAGAGGCTGAGCAGCAGACCTGCCAGGGCCTCGTTAGGGAGCTGATGTGAGGACAGCACTCCGATCTTTCCAAATTAGCAACGGTGGCCCGTATCTTGCCCTCACCTAGCTGGCGCAGCTGGCACAAGCTCACCCACGCTGACAAGCTGGCCTTAGCAAGGCAGTGGTCAGCCCTGGCCCCAGAGGGCTTCAGGACAGACCTGCACCGTAAACCTGCTTAAGCAGAGAGTCTCTACTATCAGCCTGTGCCATCATGGCCAACTTTTAAAAAGTGCCCCAAACGACTCCAAGGCTCAAGCCAGGGCTGAGAACCTCAGCATGAAAGGATGCCTTCTGCAGACACACAGGGCAGGTCTCCTAGGAGCCGGGGCTAGTCTCTGCACAATGTGCTGGGACAAAGGAAGCCCAAGCGGTAAACCCTCCCGCCTCCTGGGAATCGAATTTGAAAGAATGGGGACAGCTGAAGGTGCCCCATCTGGGTCTGTCAACAGTCCCTGAGCCCCCTGTGGACCCCTCTCTTGGAGGAAACAAAACCCACCTCTCGTGGCCAGATTCAAAAACTACCTTTACCCTTAAAATTCTTATAGAAAACAAAAACACACAAAAACAATGAATGGTTACAGGCACGCAGCTGCTCGTATTTCACCCAAGTGTAACCCATCTCCAGACCGCCTGGTCCTTGCCCATTTGTTGTAGTATGTCGCCACCTTGTGGTCATCCCTGACATGACCTCATCTCTATCCCCAATTTGCTAAGTGCCGACAGCCCTTCCAAACCCTTAGAAATGAGCTCATTTAACCCTTACAATAAACCACGCAAGTATTAATACGGTTACTTGCCCTAACCATATAGGAACTGAGGTAACCACCACTCAGCCACATATTGGGCCTTGGGCCTAGAACACTTACCGTATTTTGCATGTATAATGCGCATTTTTTTGTTTTTTGGCCCAAACTTTCAGGGAAAAAAATCTTTTAATTTTTTAATTTAAAATTTTGTTGATATTTAGGTACTTGTCTTTGTATTGTAATGGAATTTTAGCATTTACTTTTTTAACACATTATGGTACAAGAAACTTTATGTAACGATTACAAAACACAGAACAGATACAAGAAATTTTATGTACAAATTTTTTTTTTTATGTGGGTGGTTCCCTGGCTGGGAATCGAACCCAGGCTGCAGCGTTGACAGCGCCGAAGCCTTAGCCACTACACCACCAGGGAACTCCCTAAAATTTTTTTATATTAAACAACCAGTTATCATATTCCAGGTATTAGTTTGCATAGACAGCAAACTAATACCCTGGAATTAGAATGATTTCTAGAGTTACATTTTGAACTCGTAAGCATAAATAAAACAATTAAAAACACGTATATCGATAGACGTAGGATCACCCATGGATAACGCACATCCTCATTTTTCCCTCACAAATTTGGGCAAATAAGTGCGCATTATACACAGCAAAATACGGTACTTGCCAAGGGCCTACGAGCCCACAGCCTGTGCGGGGCTTGCCTCATGTGAGAATCCTTGTTTCAGGCTCAACGAGCCTTTTGTGTCCGCTTGAAATGTGTGCATCATTTGGCACCTGGCCCACCCCACTGCTCTCTGGGTGAGGCCCGGCCTGCCCTCCCAGGAAGGGGTCCTTCGCTTGAGGATCAAGGGGGCTGTGTAAGTGAACTGCCCTGCCACGGGGCTGGGAGACGGCTTCGGGCCATGGATCGCGACCTGAGTAAGCAGCATCCCACCTGTGCGGGACCGTTTGCCTTGGTGACTCCCACACCAAGATGCCATCGGCAGTGTTTGGAGTCCTCCTCGGGCTGGTAACCTGTGCACACAGGTGAGGCTGCTTCTCAAGGTCATGCAGCTTAGCAAGCAGTAGAAGCAGGACTTACTCCCGAAGGAGTCAGACCTGGCTGGGACCTACACTGCCCCTCAGGCTGGGATGCAGGCCTTTCTGGCCTTTGAATAGGGCACACACCCATCCCAGTGAACCCAATCTGCCCCACTGCCTCAAGACCCTCCCCTTAGGTGGTAATTGCACTTTGTAGGCTGGTCTTTCAGTTCCAAGGCCTCCTTTCCTGTTTCAGCTCGTCTTCCTGGGAATGCTCGGGCCACTGCTCTAAGGTTCCATCTACTCACCCGTGCTCAGCTTCCTTCTGAGCCCGGCATTAACCTCATTGGGCTCCACATCCTTCCAAATCCCCTTCACGAGCAGCACTTCGGAAACTCAGCAGTGTCTCAGTATTATAAAAAATTCTACGCCTACGTCTGCACTAAGGAATACCTACCTCAACCACTCCATTCCAAGAACGGCTGGCTAAGCTTGCAGCCACTGCCAAGGCTAATCAACTCCTTTCAACATCATTTTCATTATTGGGGAGCTCATTTTACCTGAGCGACTTCAATCCCGAGTGCCACAAATACCTGGCTCTTCTAACCGCCTACTTCCATCGACTTTCAAACTCAGGCTAGAAAAGGAGGGCTTTATTTGTCCACAGCCCAAGATTCGAGGTGCAAGGAGGCTGCAGCCAGGACCCCCATCCCATGCCCACCTCAGCCTCCACCAAGTAACACGTCCCTTCCCGTCCATCCGCAAAAACAAGAGACACTTTAAGAATTTTTAAATTTTTAATACAGTTCAGATCAGCACGTCTAGTTCATTTCAGCTCCTTCACTGCCAAACCTAGAGGAAAACAGATAAAAGTAAGTCACCCAAAAGACACACTCATTCTGAGTTACTGCTGCTTGTCTGGATTTTGTACTTGAGCTGAAGAGGGCTCACAAAGCTCAGAAATTAAGTCTACCGGGGGGTGTGGTTTAAAACATTAAGTTAGCGTTTAATAAACAAACAAGGAAACCCTCCCTCAGTGACTTCCAATTAGTTCTCACAATGCCAGTGGCAGGTGTGAAGAGATGGCCTTTGTGCCCTTCAGGGAAGCTGTCCTCAGCTCCCAGGGGGACCTGTGCTCCAGGCCTGTCATGTTTAGTCAGTTTCCCAACCTGTAAAAGCGGGGCTCAGCAAGCCCAGCACCTGCCTGTGGGGAGGAGGCAGGTGTACACAGGGTGTCCCTGTCACTGTTCTGCAGAAGAGCGCGGGAGTGGAACAGGCATCCCGTGCCCAGGGAGCCACTCCCGCTGGGCGCTGATCTGAGAGTCACTGCTCCTTGCACTACCAACAGCAAGGACAGACGGATGCTCAGACCATGCCCCGGAGGCTCCCTCTGGGGGGGCTCAGGCACCGCACCCCGCCTTCCGCCCCCTAACCTGGGGGCAGAGACTGCTTCAGTTTCTCCGCCTTCTCCTTGTCTGTGATGACCAGGGTGTAGAGGTATCTGCTGCAGCGGACCTTGAACTTCACGTTATCCTTATTTTTCTTGATCTTGACAGCTGCCCAAGAGACCGGAGTCGGCAGTTTAGTTGTCACCCAGAAACACTGTCCCCCGGCCCACGTGCCAGGAAGGGGAATTTCTGACTCCAAGCCCTGCCGGCCGGGCCTGCCTCGGGGGACTGCCCCTCCAAACAGAAAAGCAGCTGCCCTCTGATTTCTGGGGGCCTGTATTCCCCTTCCATCGACTCCAGAGCCGGGACTGATTTCCATTCAGAACAGGCGCGTGCGTCCAACCTGTGGCCCAGGACCCCTGAATGCAGCCCAACAAGAGTTCTTAACACTGTGGGGGTTCCTGTGGACTTTCTTTCTTTAACTCATCAGCTATCACTGTGTGAGTGTACTGGATGTGTGGCCCAAGACAACCCTTGTTCCTCAAAGGTTGGACGCCGCTGATGTACAACACAGGTACACGGCACACCGGACATGGGTGCGAGGGCGGCTGCCTGCGGTTCAAGAGAAGTTACTGTTTAACGGGCAGTGTTTCTGCTTTGTAAAATCCAGAACTCTGGAGAGGCAATGTGAATGTACTTAATACCAGTGAACTGCACACTTAAAAGTGGTAAGTTTTACACTATGTATATTTTAGAATTAAAAATAAAAACATTAACACTTACTGAACACCTTATCATGTCCAAGGGACCATGATCCTCATCCTCATAGGTCACTTCATCTAAAATCAGGCACCCCCAGAATGCAAATGAATTGGATGGATTCACTGTCTTTTCTTCAAGGTCACTAGTGGATCACCTGATGCGATCCTTGCACCAATCCCATGAGACGGATACTGTTACTACCCCTCCAACAGGAGGGGACCAGTGGTGTTATATTTAATTTGACTGCTACCTACTAATACAGCCAGGACCTGAACCAGGCAGTGTCCTCAAATTCCCTGGTCTGAACTAAAACTGACGCGAACATCTCTTTACAGCATGACAACACACCATCACCTGTGGCCCCCACAACCATCAGGGAGGGCAGACAGTCCCATCAGATGCCACCTGCTCCTAAAGGTGGCCACCTTTCGGTATGGTACTAGAGGATCCCCAGGACAGGCAGTAGCCTATCTCCAGAAACAGGGACACGAACAGGACCATCCCTGTCCCTGTGAACCCACTACAGGGCTCGCCCCACACACTAGTCTATCACTGACATAGAGCACAAAAGATGGGTCAGTGTCCACGCAATGTCACCACTGCCCTGATGTTCTTCTCTTCAGGACATATCTGTGAGAGGGAAAGGAAGCTCTAAGAAGTATTTTATGTAGCGGAGAAAAGATGCCTGAGCTAAGTAAGAACAAGTGGATTCAACTCTATCTTATATTGAGCACAAACCCACAAATCTTCAACTGTAACGAGGGGTAACAGAATTCCCTCCCACATGTGGTGTAAAAAATGAGGACACACAGGCACCAGGGGCCAGCACGTAGTCAGAAGCTTGCTGTATTGTTTTTGATGCATCACTTGCTTTCCCTCTCCAGGCCAGGAAACTAACACGTGTAGAAATGAAATTACTTAGCAAATCAAGTTCATCCTCAGCAGGGTCTGTACTCAGCCCACTGCGTGCCCACAACCCAACATACAGCACTAACTCAGGATTTACGGTACACGCATTTCCAGACACAATAAAGGAAAATGAAATCAGGACGATTTTTAAAATAGTCACAATTAGCTAAAAAAGATACAACATTGGCCAACAAAGTTCTCATGGGAAGCAGGACAAAATCATTGCTCTCCAGACAGCCAGGCACATGCCTAAGGGGCCTCCCGTCCGACACGCAGGCCGACGCCCCAGGAGCAGCACCCGTGCAGGGCCTGCTCCACGCGATCGCGATCGTTACCACGTGTTTATCTTGCACCTCGGTGCGATGACTTACATTTGGCATCCTTCCGCCTGGCTGTGAGCAGGAAGTCCTTGATTTCCTCAATTTTGCGAGGCTGCAATACCAAAGAAAAGAGGAATGACCTACAGAGACGAGACTTTTTCTGTCCATGGTCAAGTCCATCAGCCCGGCGCAGCCCCGGGAACGTCCCATACTCACCATGGTTAGGAGGCGCAGAGAGCGCGCGGCCGGAACCTGCAGGGAAGACAAATGTCACCGTCAATAGGGTGCGGGGACCAGTGGCAACCACCGCTTCCCCTCCCCGCCACCCCCGAAATGCCGGCCCCATCGCACTCCATTCTCTTCTCCCGCACCCTCAACCCGGGCTGAGGGTCCGCAAATTTCACCCGGTCGCGGATTACCACGGATTATCCCTCCTAGTCTCTGTATACCGCTCGAGAGACACTCACGGTAAGCCGCAAGATGCGAGGAGAACGAGAAAGAACAGGACTTCCGTTTCCGGGCAGTTAAACCCTCCCCCGGAGGAAACTGGGTACGGTGTCAGCAAAGGGTCAAGAATTACGTAGGCGTTTGCCCTTCTCACTGTAGCACTTCTGCCCCTTCTGGCGTACATTAATAGTGCAGCTCCGCGAAGGGAATAACGTGCGGCCTCTCTCCTCCCCGCTCTCCCCTGTTCAGCTCCCAATCTCCCCCAAACCCCTTCGCTTTGCTAGACTTCATTTCAGATCTAGTTTGAAGACTTAAGATTTATATCTCCTACCTTTATCACGCTTGTGCATTGGGCATCTATGCAGAGATTTTCTCATTTAAATGAAGGAAACTTCCTATGTACATGTTAGAACCTCTTTCTAGGGGTTCCTCACATTTCCTTCTGGTCTCCTTTTCCATGGACATCTAATCTGTCACGAGCAGGGTTTTCTATTCCATTGAAAGGAGGTTTGCGCATGCCACTTCCAATTGCTATACGAATTGATGCACAATAAAAGTAAGGAAATACTTCCAGTACCTGATGTTTGTAGGTGGGCAGCCCACATGCAAAGTACTTCATTCCTAGGGCCTCTGCGGCCCTCAGGGGCACTTGTGAGAGGTGGCTCTTGTCGTTACCCCAGTCTCACCCACGGGGAGAAGGAAGGCTTGTTGAAGCTGGGAGAGAAGAGGATTTGAACCCATGCTTCTCAGATCCCTGAGCCCCACGCTCCTGACTGCGGTGGGAGGCTGCCCCCCTAAAACATGCTGGCTGCTCTGGGAAAGCTGCACTTCCTTTGCCCCGTCGGTTCCTCCCCGCCTCCACCTCAAGCCTGATGTAATTTTCTTGGCACAAATTTACTCTCAGCTATTATATAACGCCTCTTCAGGCAGGCTCTGAGAAACCTGTGGTTATTGATTTTATTTTTATCCTCCATTTTTATTTTTAACCTCTCTACATTTTATTGTATTTGTTTTCCCCAAATTTAATAACTGCACAACAGCATGTAATTGCCTTGCGCGCATTATTACCCCTGAAGAGAGAGTACTTTACCATGAACTTTACTTTGAACTCACTCTCCTCCCTCCTGTTAGATAAGCCCAGGCTGGGAATATTCCTAGGGGTGCGGGGATACAGGGAGGAGTGAACCAACAGGGAGATGGATCATAGATTCCTCTAATTGTGCCAGAGAGCCTGTTAAAAGAAGCCCAGCTATGTTTCTGTAACTACAGGTGCATCTAGGTGTTAACAGTGGGCAAGTTCATTGGTAAGAGCTTCATGTTAGATTGTCTGAAGGTCAGGGTCCAGTCTGAGAATCCTGACCTGTGAAGGACATTCCCAAGTCCCTTAGCTGGACTTTGCCAGCCTTGCTCCATTAGGCTGATGCTTTTCTGGTCTTTTCTACCCCACTGGTCTACCACTTCCTGTCTCCAGGCACGTGTCTCTGCTGTGTCCCCTTTGATACAAGTCCTGCTCATCCTCCAGACCTCAGCTTTATCTCTAGCTTCTGTCACTTGTTACTCACCCAGCAGTTAGTTATTTGCACACTCCTTTTGATAGACTGTGCAGCAGTGTTGAGTTTTTCATGCATTTGTACCAACTTTGAAGGCAAGAATGGGGTTCCACATTCTGTTGATAATGCTCAAAACGCAGCAGTGTGTGTGTGTGTGTGTGTGTGTGTGTGTGTGTGTACACATTAGGTGCTCAATGTTGACACTGTAGGATTCTCAAGCTGGACACAGTATCTGAGATCATTCACAAAAGGTGGGATGGATGGAGGAAGGGAAGGAGAGAAAGAGGGAGAGATGGATGGAAGGATTAGTTTGGACAAAGTAGCGCCAGGCACATAGTAGGTCCACAAAAATATTTGGTGAGTGAATGCTTGGTGCCGCTCTCTACTAAGACCCACAGGACAGGGACAGGGGACAGTGGGAGGGGCTGCTCCTCCCTTTTGGCAGCGATCCCAGAGAGACAGATGTTCACCCTCTTGCGTTGTACAACAAGAGAACATAGATGTGTAGTAACAAAACACAAAGGCAAATTTGTTCAAGTACCAAAGGTTTCTCCAGCTCCCCGAGGGGGACGAATAGCAAAATAAACGGCAGCTACCAAAAGGCGAAGCAAGGAGCCTGGAGCGGGAGGGGACCCTTTCCACACTTCAGGGGGAGCCGAGCCCCGAAGGTCATGGTGTGGCAGGGACTGCGGGCAACCAGGGGGCCAGAGCCTTGGCCTGGAGCGAAACAGCCTGTGTCCCTGATTGCGAAGCCCAGGGTGTCGCATTTGCCAGAAGTGTCCCTGGTGATGCTCCCACCCACGCAGGATGGAAAACTAACAGGGGCCTAGGGGGGACCCGGTGGGAGATGAAGTCCCTGGACTTGAGGGCACGGCATGGTCCAGTTTGCCTGTTACAGGTCACTCCAGCTGGGAAGTGTGGAGGATGGGTTGGAATGGCCAAGACTGGTGGCCGTGGGAGTGGCGAGGGCTACTGTCATTGTCCGAGGGCCCGGAGGTGGGTCTCACCCAAGGCGGGGCGGGGCGGGGGCGGGAGTGCGCTCAGAGAGCTGGAGATGGGCGGAGGGCAGGTCTAGAGCTGTGGGAAGCATCCAGTCCTCCCCGCGCCCTTCCGCCAACCCGCTGGGTCCACAGCAGCTGACGCACACAGCCTCCTCCATGCCCCCCCCCCCCCCCAGGCACCACCCCGAAGGCTAACTGGTTTAGAGTTCTTATCACTTTCAGGGCACCAGGACTGGCCAAAAAGCTAGCACCTGACCTCACAGGGGGCATAGGGGCAGTGTGATCCATGGCATGATCTCAGGGGGCAGGGGGGGCGAGAAGAACACCCCAACCTCTATGTTTTCTCTCACTTCATTCCATTTATTCAGTTCACATCTAATGAGAGTTGGGAGGCTGGGGAAGAGGAGCAGCACCCCCACCCCTTCCCCACCACCTCCTGCTCTGTGGGTCTGCCTGGGCCCCCTCCGTGGGCCCACGCAGCCTTCACCGGCAGTCGCCTGTGGCTGGTGCCATCTCGCCTCCTTCACTTACTGTCTTCTGAAGCGAGGTGCTGGAGTTTTACTGCCTCCTCTCCTTCACAGACCTGCTGTGAAGCCTAAATGGGATCATTAAAAAGGCCTAAGTCAGTGCCATCCTGACTTCCTGCAGGGAAATACAGCCCGCACCCTCCGGCCCTGGGTGTGGTGCCCCACAACGGCCACCCGGGGGCGCCAAGGTCATGACTGGACCGGACAGGAAGCAGCCCCGCTTTCTGCCTTGAATCCTGAGATCTCAGGCTTAGAGCACTTATATAAATTAGAAGTAATATTTGTACAGCATTTCATACCTGACGGGTGCTTTCACATCCACCATCTCATTTAATCTCCAGGAGGCCCCCAAGAGGCCCATGTCTTTGGCTGCCGGCAGGACTGGCCTTTAATCATCTCGGAAGGGAGTTGTTTGTCAGACCTTGAAGGTTTTCAGCAGGGGGAGGTTTGGAGTCCCTCCTGTCGAACTGGGCAACCTGGGTAAAGGTTGGGGAGGGAGGGAAGAGGGCAGCATGTGGGCACTGAAGCCGGCGTTTTTTGGGGGGTGAACCCAAGAACGCTGAGGCTACGGGAAGGCAGGTTACCCCTTCCTTCAGCGCCCCCCACCCCGAGTCCAAGAGGACCTCAGGGACCCTTGAGGGCACACACAGCTGCCCAGACAGCCCACTGACTGACTAAGTGGATTCACCCCATGTTCAGAGAGCTCCTTCTGCCCACCAGGCACTGTGCTGGATGGTGTCCCTGTCACTCTCGGCACGCTGACATCCTTTCACATGCCTTCGTGTTGCTCCGGCTTTGTGCCTAGATCTGGGCAAGGAGTGAAGACACAGACACAAGATCCTGCCTGTGTCTCCGTGTCCCTCTCAAGGAACTCCCAGACTAGCAGGGGAGGTGGTGACAAGGCAGGGCCACACGTGCAGTAAGTGCTTCTTAGGAGACAGTGGGGGACCCATCTGGGCTGGGGGTGGGGTGGGCCCAGGGAAATCCTCCAGGAGAAAGAACCTCAATGCTAACTGACCCGAGAGAACCCACCCAGCACACTGAGCAGCCTGCCTGAACGTGCCAACCCTCCCAGCAAATACGTTCTGGGGGTGGGTGGGGTGGGGGTGGCATGGAATAAAGAAGCAATCAGACTGGGAGGCGTCAATCCAGGAGGTCTTCCTGGAGGAGGCACGGTGATGGGGTGGACAGAAAACTCTTCTTGGAGACAGCCAGTCTTGGGGTCAAATCTTGTGCCTGCTTGGGAGACCTTGAATGCATCCTCCGGCATCTCAGAGCCTCAGTCTCTGTTGAGAAGTACTAATCCCTCCTTCCCAGCCTTCCAGGTCACGGTGCCCATTGTGTGTAGGCTGCACCGCTGTCTGCGGCTGCCAGGAGATGTGAGGGACAGAAAGTGCTTAGTCCAGCAGCTGGCTCTGTGACTGTGAATTGAATATTAATCCAGGGTGAGAGGTGTCAATGGATCTGGATACCTGCCACATGGAGAAGAGGAGGTGGGCCG
The DNA here is from genome assembly GCA_004026885.1 of Lyroderma lyra. Classification (NCBI taxonomy): domain Eukaryota; kingdom Metazoa; phylum Chordata; class Mammalia; order Chiroptera; family Megadermatidae; genus Lyroderma; species Lyroderma lyra. Next base: position 43,724 of record PVJL010007515.1, on the reverse strand, counting down.
GAGAGGGGGGCGTCCCCTCCCCCCGAGCTCCAGGACACGTCCTGCCTGGTCTTCCACAGCGGGGGTACCATCTGTTTTGATAGGTGATACCTCCTCCAAGCCCCTGCTTCCCTCTATGGCCCCTTTCACTGCATGTCCTGCTGTCGTGGTGTCCAACCTGTTACAGGGTAGATGGCATCCACCAGCAGTGAGGACCATCACATCGGGGCAGACGGAGGAGACTCCAGCCTGTGTAGGGGACCAGCCCCCCTCCTATCAGGGTGTGCCAGGGTAAGGGGACACCGGAGTGTGAAAGGAAAAGAGCATGGTCCCTCCAAGTAAGGGACAGGGGCCAGCCCGTCGGCAGGTACATATCTTGCATTATGCAGTGGCAGAGAGGAAATCAATAGAGCTGTCAGCGATTTAATACATTCAGGACTGCAGACGTCCTCATCGTAGGGTGCTCCAGACGGATGCTTCAAATTAAAAACCAGGGGAGGGGGCGAGGGGCGGGAGGGGGTAGGAGACAAACACCCTGACAGGCCAGGGGGAAGGAAGGGACGCGACAGAGGCTCTGGGAAAATTAAAGTCTATAAATCCTGAGACTCAGAGAGCTTCCTGGGTGTGAGCGACAGGGACCCTGATTGGCAATGGTGGTGTCCTGGGTCCTGCCAGGACAGTACCCCAGGAGGGAGAGGAGAGTGCATGCAAGTGTCTTGTATTAACACTGTTAATGCTGGGCTGGGGTGTGGGGTGGGGGAGCAGGATGAAATGAAGGATAACCTCATAACCCGCGGTGTATGGGGGGCCCTCAGAGAGGAAAAGCAGGGCCAGCCCCACTGGGGGGGTGTGGAGGGCAGGACAGGGCAGTTCTAGAAGCCATTTCCCAACAACACTGTCCCAGCCAGCCTGGGGACCCTTCAGGTCCTGGCAGGAAGCAGATAAGCCAGACTGGGTGACTGGAGGACGCTTTAGCAAAGGGACTGGTTGGGAAGGGGTGGGCAGGCTCGACAGGCCCCGAGGGAGACCTACCACAGGGCTAGAGGGCAGGAGCCGTGGCACTGGACCTGGGATAGTCGTGCTGTGTACAGGGAAGGTCACCTGACTGAGATCTTCAGCCAAAGGATGCGCCTGGCCTGCAGCGACCCCTCAGAGAGAGAGAGCTGGGACTGAGTATCTCAAGCTCACTGTCTCCCCTCCCTCTCCTCTGATCTCCTGCTTGGCACCCCACTGGCTGAACCCCACAGGCTCATGACTGTCACCCGTGGTGCACCGAGCAGGGTGCAGGCATGGGCCTAGAGATAATGGAAGATGTCCTGTCCACCCTTCCTCCACACAGTGTGTCCACCTCCTCCCTGGGGTGGCCTTACGACCTCGCTGTGGCCTGTCACTGGCTGTGTCCTTCCCGGTCCCAGACAGAGAAGTCCATCAGGGCTCGGCAGGCTCTCTTTTATCTTGTCCATCATCTCAGGTGCCCCCCACTCCTGGATCCCCCAAACTCAGGCCATGTCTTCAGGCTGAAGTGGCTGTCAGGTGGGGCAGATGCACCGTGGGGGGCACGCGTCCTGCGCGAAGGTGAGCCGGCACGCATGCACTGCCATGCACCGCCCCAGGCCATTGCCCAGGCCAAGTTCTACCAATTACATTGATGACCGCGCTTCCAAAGCAATTACCGGAGGGCTGCAATAGCTCCCAAGATGAGGACATTAAAGGGAATGCTCATGGCTGCAGCACGGCTGGAAGCACGGACTCCAGGGATCGGTGGGCTGCCAGCGAGGGAAGGAGGCTCGGCGCGCATGCATGTGTCCATCTGCCTTTGAGCACGTGCGCACTAGGGGGGCAGCCAGCCAGGGGCGCAGCCACGGAGTTCCCCAGCCCTCCGGTTCCCATGTCCGCCCTGTTTCCTTCTGTGGTGCGTGCGAGCAGGGCAAACAATTTCTAGGAATCTAGACTCCATCCGGGTGGCACAGGGAGGTGGCTGCTCGCTTGAGCAAGAAGGAGCCAACTGGCAGGGGTCCCAGTGGTGAGAAACCTTTGCCATTGCCTCCTCCGCAAAGGCTCATGGGCAGCTGTGCTCCATGCAGAAGGAGGGATGCAGGCGGAGGCGGCCCCAACTAGCCTCCTGCCTGGCTGAGTCTTGGCGAGGGCGTTTCCCACAGGAGGGGTCTGGCAGCTCCCCACGGTCTGATCCGCCCAGTGAAGGCCTTGCTTACTCTCTCCGGACCACCTGACGCGAGGTGACATGGGCTGGTACCTTCCTCTGTCATACCTCTCCTTAGATGTGGCCTGTGCCCTCTGGCGTCAGCCCTAGGGGTTGAGGGACAGGAAGCAAAAGAAGGCGGGATGGAGGCGCCCGGGCAGAGGGGCCGCTGGCCTGGCCCGGCCCTCGCTCCTGTCAGCTGCCTTCTCACCTTCCTGTTCATAATTTCCCTCTCAGCCCTCGCCTGACAGGCTGATCTGCTATTAATGGAGCAGGACAGATGCAGTGGGCCTGTTAATTACATCTGATGAAGTCTTCAGCCCAGACCTCCCGAGAGGGCAGGGGAGACGTGGCTGCAGGCACTGTCAACAGGGCCTTGCCTTTGGATTTAACCCTCGAAGAGCAGGGGCCCGGGTGGGGTTGGGAGAGCATCACTGTGTGTTCTGAACAGAGGCACATCAGACCTGTGACTTCAGGAGAGAACGGGGACACCCGCTACCACTGTGTTGACTGCCATACCAGCTGCTCTGTGAAGATCATCTCCTGCTATCCTCACAACAACCCTACATTAGGCAAGATCACAACCTCCATTTCCCAGATGAGGCCCCTGAAGCACAGAGAGGTTAACCAAGTTGCCCAAGGTCACACAGCTAGTAACTGGAGGAAAAGGATGCCTCATTACTTGGGCATGGAGTGTTTCCTCATTGAATCCCTGAAAGCCTTTGTCTCCCTCTCCAGGGACCAGCTGGGTCACGGATTGCTGAGAGCAGGACCCACACTGAGGTGATTCACTGCCATGACCTGTAACACCCCATGACCTCAGATGATGGGACTAATCTGGGGCAATCCTGGGTTTGGAACCGGACCTTAGAGGCTCTGGGTTGTGGCTGACTACTCTGGGATTTCAGCAGAGCAGGGGCCGCAGAGGGAACAGTGCAATCAAAGATGGGGAGATACACAAGTATGTGACATGCTCAGGGACCTTCAGACTGGGTGTGGTGGCAAATGTTAAAATCTGGCTTTCTGACCAACAAAATAAGTTTCCTTCTTTTCTTTTTTTTTTTTTTTTTTTTTTAATGTGTAGCATTTGCTGATTCCGGTGGTATAAATACTCCCACCATGGCCAAGTTCAAGGTGCCAATGTGATAAAAACTTTTGACTATGTAGCAGGGAGCTCTCACAAGCTTGTATTAGCCAATTCCAGCAGGGCACTCATTAGGTCATCTGCCATTGCCTAAATGCAGGGGACGTGTGGGGAGGATAGGAGAGGGGGCTGGACAGGTGGACTGAGTTGTGGCCAGGAAGGATTTGAATGTCACATTCAGAGTTTGAGCTTCAGTGTAAAGTGGCAGAAGCCCAGGCCCTGATTGGGTGACTTTGGGAGTATGTGTGAATGAGCAGCTGTACACTGTGTGTTGTCTACTGTGGCCTGGCTTCCCTCAAGCTGGTCCCCCTGAATAACTCCAGGGAGTCTATTCGAGGCCAGAGAAGTGTGCACAGAATGGGAGGTGCATTATTTTCTAATGAAAATGGAGAAGAGGAGTTCTGACTCACCCCCAGCTGGCTGCACCTTGGGACCATCCCTCATCTTAATGAACCCATCCAAATCTCATTTGCTAATGAGGAATTTAATGGTCACGGACTGACAAGCAAGACGGAGGGAGGAGATGGGAAGGTCGTTATGGAAATGAAGCGTGTAGCTAAATGCCATGCCTTTGCCATCCCACCTGCCCACACGGAGTGGGTGAGAGGTGGGAAGCAGGGCCTGGGATGACCTCACCACCAAATGGGGCTCCCGGCTGGGCCGGTGGGTCAGCACCACGGACAGGGGCCAGCCTCGCTCTACTTTCCCTAGGTCCGGAATGTCCTTTCTGTGACTTGCTCCCTGCTAAAAGTTACTTTTCCAAGACTCTAGTGGGATGTCACCTCCCCTTGGGAACCTTGCATGCAGCCCCAGATGGGTTAGGGCCTATGGTGTCTGTATAGCACCTTTGCACATTCTCATAGCAACTGTGTCAGGGTGCTAAAATGCTGTATTTCCTTGGCTAATTTTTCCTACTAGTTTGTAAGCAACTCGAAGCCAGTGTCTCTCTATGTCCTGAATGCTGACCACATGCCCAGCACTATTGCAAGGCATAGTGATAGGATTTGTTGAGGAATGAATGAATGAATGAATGAACCAGTGAATATGTGAATAGATAGAAGAGTGAGAGAAGGAATCCACGAATAACATGTTTAATGAAACAAAAATGGATATAGAATCATGGCCAGGCTATTGAAAGGGTGGGTAAGGATTTGGGTAGAAAAGAAATATCCTATCCCTTAGGCTGCATACACAAGACAGGGAAGTTAGAAAATAGATTTCCAGAAATCCCCACATCCACCCCGCTGTTCTTCCATGATATGGGGCTATCCAGAATAAAAACTACACATGCCAGCATTCTTTGTGGTTATCTAACTTATAGCCAATGAGGTGTAAGGAGAAATGGTGTAAAGGGAGCAGGGTTAACCCAGGGTGACATATAAACTAGGTCTCAAAGGATGGAGGAGGCACATGGTGGGATGATTGTTAGAAGGGCAACTGGGCTCCCAAACCCTGAGCTTCTCTCCTTGTTGAGCCTGAAATAACCACATGCATCTTGCCCTGAGCTCAGCTTCCTGGAAGAAGGGATGTAGCTGCTTGAGGCTGTGGGGGTCAGGGCAGCCAGGGCTTGGGGCTTAGAGAAGACCAGAGACCATGAGCCTGGTCTGGATTAAGGAGCACTGGATAGAGAGTCAGGTTGTGTCAGATCTTTGGTTGTCTGCCCCATTTCCTCTCCCGTGTGGTCAGTCACGATAGCTGCTGGGCTGTCTTTTGGGGCAGGCCGTGAGGCTGGGGTTGGGGAGGCCTGTGGATGTGAGCATGGCTCAGGAAGGGAGCCCTGGTTCTGTGGATTTAGTGTGGAGAGCTTGGAGAGTGAGCATGGATGGAGGGTGTGGTAGGCAGAATTCTAAAATGACCTCCCCTGTCCCACAGTCCTTGCATAATTCCCTTGAGTGTAGGTGGGACCTGTAACTTGCTCCTAACCCATAGAATACGACAAAGGTGAAGGGAATTTGCAGATGTGACAAAGGTCCCTGAACAGTTAACTTTATCAAAAAAGGGAAGATGTTGGTGGGCTTGACCTAATCAGGGGAACTCTTTAAAAGGGAGCCTGGAAATCAAACTGTCTCCTGAGGGTCTTGGAGAAGTGAGTTGCCAGGATTCTCAAGCTACAAGGAGATGAATTCTGCCAAGAACGCCAGTGTGCTTGAGGAAGGACCCTGAGCCTCAGGGGAGACCCTGGTCCCCACCAACACCTTGAGTGCAGCCTGCTGAGACCCCGAGCAGAGACCTCACATAAACTATGCCCAGGTTCCTGGCCCACAGAAGTCGTAAGACAATAGATGTGTGTTGTTCTGAGCCACTACATTTGTGGTCATTTGTTACAAAGCAATAAAATGTTTGTGCAGAAGGTCAGACGTGCCAGGATGGAGCCCGCCTCATGGCCTACCCGCCTCTCTCAAGCTTTGGGGGTGGGGCTGGGATCACCAAGTGGCAATGTGACAATGAGAGAGAAAATTAAAATCTGAGATGAAGTGATTCAAAGGCCGTAATCTTGGCAAACAGTGGCACTTAGATTTCCCATTATTGATCCCTGTGGTGGATATGTTCCAATCTCGTCATTATAGGAGGACTTTTCCAATTTGGGCTGAATGGCCTACCCCCCACCCCCACGCCCTTCCTTGATTTCTTTAAACTCACAACAATGCCCAGTAGATTGTAGGCCAGCTGTGGAGTTTCAATAAATGGTGCTAATCATGTTTATAGAAATCCTATCCTCAGAGTGAGAAGACATCTTTGAGTGGCGTCTTCTTCTAATCTCCCGGGAGCAGGGAGCAAATCCTGCCCTTGACTTGGGGCTGACCCCTGCAAATGCCCAAGCTCCCTCTTGTGCCAGGAGGCAGCATCCAATGCTGGGACCTCCTGAGCGGAACTCCATCCCCCTGCCTCCAGGCACAACTTAGGGTAGGCCCCACCAGCATGCCCCCAGGAGCACACACTGAGTCCTTTATTCACTGCTCTGGCTGGCCACCTGGCTGTTCTCCTTATCAACTAACCCACTGGTCATCCAAGAGCGTGTGGGCAGATCTGTCCCTCTCTCCCAGGGACATTGGCCAATGACTGGAGACATTTTTGGGTGTTACAACTTGGGGGGAGAGTTTCTACTGCCATCTAGTGGGTGGAGGCCAGGAATGCTGCTGAACACCCTATAGTGTGCAGAGTGGGCCCCACCACACAGAGAGGTCTGGCCAAAATGTCAGTAGTGTGGACGCTGAGGGACCCTGCACTCACCTAAGTCCTTGAACTCATTTCTTTTTGTAGAACTGAAAGAAGATCAGGGGTGAGAGATTTGAAACCAAAATAGTTGGATGATACACACACACACACACACTCCTTTCTTCATCTCTGCCTTTACTCCTGTTCATTTAAAATTTGGCTCAGCTGTTGCCTCCTCCTGGAGTCTCCTCCATGCCGGGGGCGTGTGACATCCCTCCAGAGTCCAAATCCATGTGGTTCCCTTGGCCTTGATCATGCCTGATATAGTTTAGTTGTTCAGGCAAAACATGATGACAAAGGTCCAGACAATGGTCACCTTTGGGAAGGGTGGTGACAGGAACAGAGAAGAGGGGGCTTCTGGGGGGCTGTTCTAAAAGGTCAGATAATTGATTTCACGCACTCATCCTAGAAAAAGTGCTACACACCTCATTGCTGACTATCACTACGGTCACCTTCGAAGCACTCCCCTTGGGAAGCTGTGCACTGATGCCAGCGCCTAGTCCACCGTGCTTACGTTGACAGCACTGTACAAACAACTTGGTCAGTTGCTGTCAACATAAGCGCACGGTGGCAAGTTTGCAAACTTAATTGTCAGATTTTGGGTACGCTGGCAGCTCTGATGGTCGGTCATTCTAGAAAGAGTTCCAAAATTGCTTTGAAGGATGGATCAGGTGCTGGCATCAGTGCACAGCTTCCCAAGGGGAGTAGTTCAAAGGTGACCCTAGTGATTTTCAGCAGTGAGGCGTGTAGTGCTTTTTCCAGGGTGAGTTTGCGAAATGGATTGTCCAACCTCGTATTTCTTGACCTGAGAGCTGGTTCACAGTATTGTCCACTTGGTGAAAACGTCCCATGCTCTACGCTTTTGATCAGCGCATTGTAGGCACATACAGGTTCTGGCAGAAGTGACGCCCTTTTTCAAGTAGTTGAACTATTGTTATGTTACAGAATTACGTGCTTAGGAGTTTGTACTAAAAGATTTGATGTACATTGCCAGGTCATCCAAAGGGCGTTACTTCTGCCAGCCCCTGTATTTTATCATTCAATAAAGAGGAATGTTTAAAAAACGGTCTGGCTTGTGTTTGGTCGGGACCACCTTGCCCTTGACTATAACCTCCACCAGGTAGAAACCGTGTCTTCTTTAGCTCAGTGTCCCCTGTATCATTAATGTGGAATTCTTTGACCCCTCTGAGCCACAGTGCTCTTTTGGAAGGGGAGAAATATGATGGTACTCACTATATACTGTTAAAAAAATTTTTTTTTTTGCATTAAGGAATACCTGTAAAGTGTTTACTTAGCACAGCACCTGACACCCAGGGCTTGACCTGTTTATTATTAGCAACCTAGTTAAGGTTTGTTCAATGCCCAAATAATCTACTTTGGAATATTCACACACACGTGAGTGCAATCCCTACCCCTTCCTGGCTGCCCAGGCCTTGGTGGTGCCCCAGGCCAATGTCACTCTGGCTCGCTAGCTCAGTCTGGGTGTGGGCTGACTTGTGTCTCTCCCTCCTTCGTCCCTTCCACTTCCTGGAAGAGATGCCCTTGGCTACTGCTTCTTGACCTGGTTCCTCTGAGCCAGAGCCCCTCCCCACCTGCTGGCCGGGAGCACATTAAGGAGAGATTGTCCCGCTAAAGTAATTGCCACTGCAGTCACCAGGGAGGCATTTACTGCTTACTAAAGAACAGTTTTCTCTAGCAAGCCCATTACACCGGCGTTTAACCGGGAACCACACATCTCTGCCCTGGGAGATACTGCCACTCCGCCCAGGAACAGGGGGAGCCACCGGTGTGACAGTTTTCGCTTCTCGTTACTCTTTTCTCCACTTAGCAGGGAAAGCTGACCCCTGGGCTGACTGGCTGCCTCCCTCCAGCCTGTGAGAAGCCACGAGTTGCTGGCTTCCAGGCCACCTAATGGACTGTGACAGGGTACTGAGGCTCCCATCCGTCATTCATGTCGCCAAGGCTCGTGGAATGCTTGTCAGGGTGGGCTGTGGGTGCCAAGGCGGGACGCTCAGTTCTAGTAGATGATCCAGGAGACTTGGGTCCCCCATGTGAAGTGCGGGGCCACGAGGGGTCCCTTCTTGTCTCCTAGTGTGCTCTCTCCATGACTCTGAAAACTCAGCTGCGATGGTTGGAGCCCGGGGTCAACAGCCAAGTCAACAGCAGCTGTGTAGATGAGACTAAGGGGAGGTCCTCTGGCCAGGAGGTGGGGCTTGGTGAGGCTGCTCGGGAGGGGTGACACATTCCACACTTAGAGGGAGTGACAGGAGAGCAGGGCCCCAGGGGGATAATCTGACAAGGGCCTGTGGAGGAGCAGTGGGGTCCTGAGTGAGGGGACCAGTTGCTCCAGCTCCTGTCTCTTTCTTTCCCTGTGCCATCTCCATAGGTCCTCCCCATGACTGAGGTTCCTTCATAGCGTGACCCCATGTCCTCCTTGGCCCAGGACAGTTCTGGTTTGTATGCCTAGTGTCCTGGCATCATACATGATGGTTCCCCCTTTCACTGTAAAAACTGTTCTGGCTTAGACCTTAAATTACACAGGAGGGGTCCAGAGGACCCCCTGGGGACAGCAGGGACAGGAGATGAGGCTGGAGACGCCGTGATCGAGGGGGTGGTCTGCAGCCCCTGCCAGTCGGAGCACTGTTCCTTACCTGTCCTCGACCGAGTCAATGCAGCCATGAAGATGAAGCGTTTAGAAACTTTCATGGCAATTGGCAAAGTAATTTTATGTCTGTTGATTTAATAATAATAAAAATTAGGCTTCTTTTTGTGAGTTATTTAAATCTTATTTTTTCCTAATAATTAGTTTTTATATTATTTTTATAGAGTATTAAAGGTACATTCACTTTGGAAAACAGTTTGGCAATTCCTAAAACTGTTAAACATACGACCTCTACGTTTAAAGTTCCGTGACCCAGCAATTCTAGGTTTATGTATGCCCAAGAGAATTGAAAATATACCCTGTACCTGGATGTGCATTGTAGCATGATTCTCAGCCGCCAAAAAGAAAGAGAAAACACCCCATCTGTCCATCAGCTGAGAAGTGGATAAACACAATGTGGTATATGCATACAATAGAATATTCTTCAGCCATGAAAAGGAATGGAGTAATTATATGCTATAACATGGATGAAACTTGAAAACATCATGCTAAGTGAAAGACGTCAGACCCAAAAGATGTATGATTGCTATTTGCCGATTTGCTGAAACGTCCAGAATAGGCAAATAAATAGAGACAGCCAGGTGCTGGTGGGAGCCGGGGCGGGGGGCGGGAGGGGAATAGGGAGTGACTGAGAATGAACGCAAGGTTTCTTTTTGGGGTGATGAAAATGTTCTGGAATTAGACGATGGTCACATAATCTTGAGAATATACTAAAAAGCACTGAATTGCACACCTTGAGTGAACTTAATGCTCTATGGGTTATATCTTAAAATTGTTTCTTAGAAGTGTTGATCTACCCCGATTGGGAACGAAAAAATCCCGGGTTATGCACTGCAGGTACATGAGAAGCACTGACCCCATTCACCTTCACAGGAGGAGGCAGTTCCAAGCCAAGGAGATGTGATTCAGGTTCATTCTAGTGGCTGTAGTGGCTGGGGGGCCCAGGGCCTCAATCCCCTGCTTCCAGCCAGCGAGCTCAGTCAACATCAGGGTGATCAACCAAGTGTCTTCTGTGCTCTGGACGTCAGTCAGCTCATGAGAAATGGGGCACTGGCATCGGGGGAGCAGTGTCTGGAAAACTCTGAAAGTCTGTCTGTCATACCTCCTCCAAACACCTCAACATAAAACTTCTCCAAGAAAAGACTTTTTCTAGGAGGAGGCGGAGTGAACCGGTGTCTTGGACCGGCATCCCTGACCGTGTCCCTCCTTTCACTTCCGCTGGGAATTGGCCACCCCAGAGACTGGGTTCCCTCCATCAGGTGGAAGGTGGACCCCAGGGCCCCTGGGTGGGGGGTTCCTGGAGCCACATGAAGGTGGGTAGCACTGCCCATCAGGGCTACCTGCTCAATCAGCACCTGGTCTGCTGATCTGAGAGCAAAATAGAAGTCCAGAGCCAGAGCGCACAATGACAACCACAACAACGATAATCACTAGAGTTTAATGGGTGCTCACCCCATGCCTGGCTCTATGTTAAGAGCTCTACAAATGCGGTCACCCAAACCTCTCAGTGAGTGTCGTTGTTGTCTCTGGGTTACAGCTGAGGAAACTGAGTCTTTGACAAAAGCTGAGTCACTTACCTTGTGGTGGAGCTTTGAATGGAGGTTCATACACACACACACACACACACACACACACTGTGCCCGCCCTGGTGCCCATACGTGGAGTGAAGCACTGGCAGCTGATAGTGGGGAACAAAGCCCACAGAGGCAAGCAGGACAGAAGAGCCACCTGAACGTGGCAGGCTCCCCATGCCGATGGAGGGCCCCCCACATTTCCTATCATAGTCCCGCCTCGGTAGACTAATGGGAGGAAAGCTGGCACCTGTGTTGAACAGCATCGGGCCCGACTGGGAGGGAGGCAGCGGCGTGGATCAGATGACCTACAGTCCTTCCGGACTCCCGCGCCTACTGTTGCGTGGCCAACACAAGGGACGTTCTGAGAGAAGCCCCAGCTCTCCGGCATTCTCTCTGACCTTTCCAGGCTTGGGGTTTGCGTACTGGGCATGTGTTGGGTGGGCCTTGGGGTCTTGGTCCAAATGTGGGGAACCGGAAAACACATAGGAGATGCAGCTCTCCTCGGGTCTTCGAGGGAACAGGAGTGCACGCTGAGACCTTGTATGGAAAACACCCCAGTCAAGGGCAAACAGGCCTCCGAGGGCCTGAGGAGCAGCTATGTGGGGGAAGCTTCTGGATGAGAGCCCAGGATCTGGAAGAGAAGGGAGGGAAGAGGTGAAAACAGGTAGAGACTGGGGGTGGGGGAGGGCAGTCCAGGACACTCCACTGTCATTTAGCTTTCATTCTGTGACTCCAAGGTACCACTCTCTCCAATGCAGATCATAAACATCACAATTGATGTTTCAATTAGTTATAATTTACAGAGTGATTACATTTAATTTCTCCTTTATTATATTTTAATGGCTTCAAATTTCTTGTTGATGAGATTCAGCCCCATACTCTGAAGCCAAGGCCAGAGGGTGGGCGGGGGCTCGGCGTCTTAAGGGGGCAGGTGGGCGAGTGATTTCTCTGGGGGGCCCATTGCTGCCTTGGGTCTCCTTGTCGTCGCTGGCCCAGCAGCCTCACACCAGCTTTTGTTGCCCAGAGTGGGGAGTGGGGCCGTGGGGACGGGGGTGGTTGGGAGGAAGGAAAAACTGCAGGGCGTGGGGGTGGGGAGGAGGAGGGAGGCTTGGAGCCCTCGCAGGCTCTGCGGGCATCTGCTGAAATTATCCTGCTAATGGAGAAGGAGCGTTTGCATCTTCTTAACTAAGGATCTGGGGGAATGAGGTGGAGACACAGAGAGAGGCCGGGTGGGGAGCCCGCCTGTGGGGGGGAATCAATGAGCTGTGCCCCTTCCACAGGCTGAGACCACTTGGGGAGGGGGCTCAGTGGCCGAGCTCCAAACATAGAAGAGAGGTTGGGGAATGAGCAGGTTGTGCCTTGCCCTACGTTTGCAGGTGCACAGGCAGCACGTGGTCACCCCCAGTGCATCATGAATGCCAGATGAGGGCGGGGGCAGTGGTGTTCAGGACAGCTCCAGGCAGGAGCCCTTCCAAGCAGCTGTCTTTGAAGCTCAGCGTTCTCCAGAAGAAGATCCCCTCACAGAAGGGGCACAGGAGGGGCGATGGCTGGAGGGGATGCCGACGGGGAGCCTGGCCACAGAGGGGGTCCCCTGGATGTGCTTTCCGGGACCCAGGACCTCTCAGCCCTGGCTTTGTCCCCAAGGGCCTCAACCCCCAGGCCCCCACTTTGTAATTGCCGGGTTAGGGTGGGGTGAGCGGTGGCCGGCCATTTGTCCGTGGTAATTGGAGGTGGCCTCGGGGTGCAGGGCCTTGCTGCCACTTGGTGACTGTGCACAATGCTGCCGGCTTGGAAGGGGCTTCACAGTGTGTCCCAGGGAGCAACCTGGACTGCCAAGTCTGAACAAGGAGAGGGGACAGCTCTGCGGGGCATCTCCTCCTCTTGGCTTCCTAGGCTGGGAGATGGAGTAGGAGTTGGCATGTCAACATCCTGGGAAAACAGATCAGAGGTTCTGGTTCGGGTTGCTTCTGGTGGCACCTGGCGTCCTGGACCTGTGTCCATATCACTTTGTCTCCACATGGCCTCCTTCCCTCTGTGCCCTTTCCTGTCTCTTATAGGGTCAGTCTCACTGGATTGAGGGCCCACCCTAAGCCAGTATGATCTCATCTCAATCTGGACCTTAACTACATCTGCAAAGACCCCATTTCCAAATAAGGTTATGTTCTGAGGTTCTGGGTGGACATGATGTTTTGGGGACACTATTCAACTCACTGCACTTCTGCAGCATCCTCCCACTGACCCAGTAAAGCACCCTCTTTCATGTGGGCAACTGTACTGTTGCCCAAGGTATGGGACTGGATCTGGGGTGGGGCCCAAGGGATCTGAGCGGGCCTGGTCATGGGCATCCCTGAGATCTGGGTATTGCTCGGGGCGTTTTCAGTCACTTATCACAGAGCTCTGACTAATGAACAGCACATGAAGTAGTGAGTAGTCATCAAGGAGGGCTGGGTGAGCAACTGTCAGTGACGTCCTTAGAAGGGATCCCCACTTTGGGCAGGGGTCTGCACTGGACCAATGGTGAGTACATGTTAGGCACCTCCCCTGGGCTGGGTCTGGGGGCTGTAGAGATGAAAGACGTTGGTGAAGCTGCCTTGTGTCTACAGAAAGTGGGTCGATTAGAGGGCAGGAGTGAGGGGGAGGCAGGTGGCAATGTACGGGGAGCCCCCTGCTGCAAGGGAGGTGGCTCCCTGTGCCTGGTGTACAGCAGATGTCTGGGAAGCTATTTGTTGAATAAATGAGTTTAGACTATTTTGTGGTTCATCTGCTTGTGTCTGTGAGTGACTCATGCTGTGTACGTTCTCTCCTTCCTTTGCACACCTGCCCCCAAGCCCGCATGGATGCTCACGCATGCACATGTACACGCACGTGCACGCACGCTGTCAGCTGCCTGGTATGGTGCCAGGCACCTGGGAGTGCTGACTGAGTATCTGTGGGCCACAGGACAGAGTGGCCGGTAGGTGAATGATTGGCAGAAAGCTGCCTCCGTTCATCTTGCTGTCTGTGGTCCTCCCCGTGGTGGCTGTGAGGGTGGGGCCCCTGCGTGGCTTCTGGAATCTGGGCTTGTACTCAGTTCCTCTGATTCACTTTACGGATTGTCCCTGGTGTGTTCTGTCCCAAGTCTCTCCCCTCCACATACAGGATGCTCCCGAGCCATCGTTAGCAAGAGTCAGGCACCCACGGCCATTTCAACAGTGGTTCCTGACTCCCAGGCTGTCTTGGGGATTGGCGGGTATTTCTGGGCCAGAGAGAGGGAACTTGCAGAAGGAAGTGTGGGATCGGGGGATGGTCTCTCTGTTTCTAGAGACTTCTATAGTCCCTTTCCTTGGAGAGCCTGTGCTGCAAGTCTTTCATGGAACCACTAGATGTCGCTGTTTCTTAATGGATGGAAAGTGGGGTTCTGGAGAAGGGGTGGTGGAGAGGGAAGCGCTGGGCCATCTTACGGGGATCAGTTTCCAGGTCGTGCCCATTCTAGAGATTGGAACAACGAGATCAGGGGCCACAGCTGAGGCATGGGTTGGATCCCCCTGGATAATACGCAGCGAGGCAGTTGAAGGACCCTAGGCTTCCAACTCCCAGTGCCCTGGTTCAGCCTTTTCCTCCAGGATCTGCTATGCCTGTGGGGCACAGGAGAGTGGGAAGGGGTGACCCCGAGCGGGCTGAGAGGGAGGATGTGGAGGGGCCCGAAGCTGGGAGAGCTCTGTCCATGCTTCCCGGCATTCCTCATTCCTTTCCTGCCTCTCGGCCTCCTCCCTGACTCACCCCTCTGTCTAAGAGGCAACAGGAGAGAGGAGAGGCCAGCCAGGCTGAGAGGCCCCACTTCCCAAAGGAGAGTCCATCCGATGCTGAACGGAAGTGCTGGCTGTCACCATTCCTCTTTGGCAGTCACCCTTCCGTGCCCCTGCTCCCTCAGTCAGTGTGCCTAGGGGGAGGCCATGGAGACTGAGTGACCAGAGGAGCAGGCAGAAGGTGGCCAAGAACAGCAGATGAAACTCCAGTGCATGTGGCAGACTTGGGGACACCAGAACACAGAGCAGGGATTGGCCCCTGAGCCCCCAGTACAATGACCCCTCCACACCACCTAGGGTAGTGATAGTTAACAGCCTCTGCTCACCTCCAGTGATAGACTGGGGCAGGGGCGGGGGCGGGGGGGGACACTTCAGGGCAGATTGAGATGGATGCTTATGTGGTTTAACCAGAGATAAGGAAAAGTTACCTGCTGCCTACAACATGTTCTCAGGGAACCTCAAGTACCGTCACTGGAGACGGATCTATTTAGGTCAAGCCAGAACTCCCCCTCAGAGTTTTACATAGTTTCTTGCATGTAATGGACCGTTCAGTAAATATTTGTCAACCAAGTCTCTATTAAAATGCAAACACCCTGAGGAGGGAGACACCATTTCAGTTGCTCACCCTTCACTGTGAATTAGTTGACGACGCTAACTGGGGCCCTAACAAGGTTTCTGATGGGGAGAGACATCACAGATATGTTCTGAGGAGGTGCCTGGGGAGACAGTGGGGGTTTAGAATTTGGGCAAGTGCCTTGGGGAGATGTCACTTAACTAAGAGTAAGGGCCACTGTGCTCAAGGTCAGCATCAAGGGCATTGGGGTGCCTGCTGCCAGCAAATGTGGTTCTTTGTTGAAAACTCCTTAACAATTGCCATAGTCCTTAGGAAAATATCCCAACTCCTCACCAAGGTTACAAAGGTTCTTTGAGCCTCTGGTCTTGATTGACACTCTCTTCTTTAGCCAAACTCTTCCTGGAGTGTGGTGTGAGGTCTTACTGCCTCCTTCCCTTTGCAGTCGCCCATTATTCTCAATGCCTGGCTCACTATCCCACATTCTCTGCCTGGTTAATCCCAATTAATTATTCAAATTCAGTTTAGTTGTCTCTTCCTCCAGGAAGTCTTCTCTGACCCATGGAAGGAGGCTGTTCTTCTAGATGATTTTGCAGCATTCTGGTGCTATACTTCATACCAGTTATACTGCAGAGTTATAAGAGATTAATGAGAAGTAGTACATGTTCAGAGTTTTAAAAAATTTCAATTAGATAGGAAGCTTCTAATAAAAAATGACAGTTGTCTGCCTGTGTCAGTCAAGGGTTGGTCAGGAAAATAGAAAATGCACCTGTTAATTTAACAGAGAGAACTTAATATAGAGAATGGGCTAAACACACAAGACTGAAAAGGCAAAAGAGAACATTGAAGTCACATGGAAATGATAATTGCTGAGAGAAGCCGTTACTTCCAGGGCTGGCAGAAAAAAGGTTGGAGTTATAGGACTCTAGATGCTTGAGAAAACAGCTGCACAGAGATGGGTTCAGTCCTCTGCTAAGGGACACTGGCTGACCAGTGCTAATACATTTGAAGGAGCACAATGATGTTATGCCATGAAAATCCAGATATTGGCATGAACTGCTCACTACTGCTGGGGTGGAGCTCTGTGGCTAGAGTGACATGGACAAAAAGAGTATGTCCCTTCTCTTTCCTCCAGCCTTCTAGTTCTGTTATTAACTGAACCTAACAGGGAGCCAGATGGCAAAGGAGAAATGTGATTTGCAGAGTCCCAGTCCCAGCATCACACAAGAGAGTTTAAAGGATGGACTTGGTGTTGAGAGATATAGTAACCAACACAGTCCACCCCTTTGCCTACCCAGCATCCATACACATCCTTCTACATATGTCTGAATGCCATCTGATGATAATAACAACAGTGTCATGCTTCTACTGTACAAGGTGCAACTATCTTTGTACAAAGACTCACCTTGCTCTCAAAAAGAGGAGACAAAAATCCCAAGTCATTATATCCATATTTGAGTGACAGTCACAGTACCCACTTCTGGGTGATGTTGATAACCACCTCAAATTTGGTCACAGTCCAATCTGAATATTCTATAAGTTAAAAACCAAATTATAAAGTTAACTACTGCCTTCTTTACATAAAGTCAAAAGGGGAAGGAGAGAGAAGAGAAATGAGTTTATAAACACAAATACATATATGAACATATATATAACAAGCAATGGAGAAAATATTCATGGTTTCTATAGTTCTTGTTTCTGTGAGGACATAGTTGGTATTTTTCACTTCCTTCTCCCACTGCTCATCCCATATTCACAGTACTTCTCTTGGACATGGAAGTAAGTTCTAAATGGTTCACCTGAGAATTTCCTGGGTTCCTCCTAGCACTAGCCTAATTTCTCTTTGGTAATTAGGAGAGTACTGTCTTCTTTGACTGTTTATTCCGTGGCATAAAGAGTTTAAAGTGACCAGATGTCAGTCTCAGCTTCCATGTCAGTGGGACCATTACTGAGTCTCTGGTGGAAGCCTTCCTTCCTGGTTCTGAAGACCCTGAAACCTACAGAGTTTGATGTGGAGGGGACAGGAAGCAACAGTTCTGTGAGACTCATTAGATAAACCAGTGAGAGGACTCACTCCCGCTATCCCCTGGCCTGTGCATTCTGGCACTGGAAACAAATTGCCATGTGTTGGCCATTGATTCACAGTGCATCCTGCATCCGATAAAACACCCTTTAGGAATATTGTCCCACTGGCATCATAACTGAGTTTTCAGTAAGCCATTTTTCTGTTCTATCAGACCAGCTGTTTCTGGGTGATGGGGTGTGTGGGAAGCCAGGCCTTAACATATAAACCCGGGAGCCTGGCTTTCCTTGGCCTGGCTGGGAAGAAGACACCGGTTTGGGGATACAAAGAACAGAAGAGATATAAGCCCCAGTCTTTCTATTCTTTCTGGAAACCTGTTCGAATCTCCCTCTTTGTGGTTTTGAAATTAAATTCCCCTAAATTCTTCTTCTCTTTGTTTTAAACTAGTTTGTGTGTGCTTCCGTTACCTGTGACCAAGAGCCCTAACGAATTCTGTAGTATCGTCTCATTTTTCTAAATGAAGAAACTGAGTTTCAGAGAGGTGAAGTGACTTGCCTGTGGTGATTCCGTGAGTGGGGTGGACCTCGGAGAGAAGGCGGGAGGGTTGTTCACAATCTCTCTCCACACTGCTCCTCTCTGAATTCTGGGCATACCCCACGGAGCATGCTTTCTTCCACGTCTGACCCCTGCGTTGGGATTCACGACACAGTCACGTCAAACACTTACCTGAGAATTCTCACAGCAGCCCGATTGCAAACATTGCCCTGTCACCCCTGCGAGTGCGGTTGGATTCCTCAGACCTCTGTCCTGAACGGGCTTAGAAAATACGGTCCCATCACCCCACTACCTTCCATTAGTGCTCCAGTCGTCATTGCCTTATTAAGTGAGGGTGAGGGCTGAGGAGGTGCAGTGAGAGGGGTGAGGTCGGAGGGTGCACAGGGAGAAGAGGGAGGGGCAGGCACAGCAGTGGAAGGGCGCCGGTTCGGTTCGCACAGATAAGAGGGAAAAAGAGGACAAGGGTGGGATGCAAGACCTGGAGAGAGAACCGGATGAAAGAACGCAGGCAGTGGCCTCCCTTTTGGTCTTGACCAAAGACACCTTTGGTCACATGAATGCTCCTGACTCAACCCTTTGATGGCTTCCCACCTTCTCAGGATGACATCCAAACGCCCTGGTCTTGTCCAGAAGGTCCCGCATGGACTGGTCCCTGCCCCCTTCCCCCACTCTGGTCGGACAGCCCTCCTCCTTGAGCACAGGCCTCCAGTCTTCCTGACCCATCTCACCCATCCCACCCGCCGTGCTCCCGCTGCCTGGAATGCTCTTCCTCCTCTCATCCTCCCGATGGCCGGTCCTGGAGACCAGACCTGTGAGCAGATTGTTTATTTGGAACTGTGGTCCTTGAGTGGGAGTGACACAGACAGGGTGAGATGGGGAAGAAGGGAAACCAGTACAACAGGCGGTTCACAGCCATGGGCCACCAGCGGTTGATCCCGTGGGACGATTTGACGTGTGTCCCAGATCAGTCTGCCAAGGGGATGCAAGGGGAAGGTATCCATTTGGTCCTCTGCTCTCTGGACTGTATGTGAGTGAGGACCCTTGGATGTCCCCACCCCCGTGACCCAGGAACCTTGGAGCAGGAAGCTGTGAGTCACAGCATAGGCTGAGGCAAGGCACCGCCACGTGGCACCTGCGAGAGCTTGGCCTGTAGGGAAGCACTTGTCACAGCAGGTGATGGAGTAGGAGGGAGGACCACTGGGTGCATGGCGGGTGCCAGAAACACCTTCCCTGACCACCTGTCTCCAGGTGGGCCCCTGCGATTACCCACTGTCTCAGCACCTCATTTGTTTCTCACACAGCACTTAAGCGGATCTGTGTTTCAGGTTTGTTCACTGATTTTGCCCGCTCCCGTTGGCTTTTGCAGAGGCTGACTTTGGCTGCCATGTGGAGAGCAGACATTAGGTGGGAAGGATGGGCTGGGGGAGACCAGGTAGGGGGCCCCTGCAGAGTTCGGGCCATAGAGGATGGGCCTGGGGTCACCGGTGGAGATGGAGGGACAAACCAGATTCAGGATGATGTTGGGGTGGCCTTGATGAGACATGCTCCTGGAGTAGATGTGGGGAGGAGAAAGGGAACACTAAGGCAGATGGTGGGGGGCGCTGGCTGGAGACACTGGTGGACGTGGAATTGCTCGGATGCTGGTTTTCTCTTATGGACCAAGTGCATGATTTGGGGCTGGGCCTACGTAGTAGGGTCCCACTGCGTATTTGTGAAAGGAATGAATGAATGGAAAAAGAGAGCAAGAGAGATAGGGAGGAAGCAAGAGAGAGCAAAGCAGGGCCTGGCGGAGAGGATCTGGGATCTGACACGTGACCCCTTTGTTACCGGAAAATGGGGTGTTCTCGTCGGCGTAGTGTCCAGGTTCTTGGGATCTCGAGCAAAGAATTGAATGAGACACCAGAGTATTGGGATGAAATAAACAGTTTATTGAAAGAAAGTGCACTCCTAAGAGGTAGGAGCAGCTCGAGCAGGAAAATGGCTCCAGAGCCCCGATTAACTTGTATTTCCTGTGGCTGTAGGGGGCTCCGCCCATCTGGGTGTGGGGCCTCTTAATTGACAGGGGCCCTATTACATCACCCTTCTAACTGCGCATGTCCTTTCCCAGAGTTCAGTCTGTTATAACATTAATGAACTCCGGGCATATGTATGATATTACAGTGATGGTATAATGAGGCCCAGGTGAAATGAAGGTCACTGTAGCTCTCACTGCACAGGTACTAGGAACTGGCCCAAGCTGGTGGGCTTCTTGTGCCCTCTAACTTCCCTGTATTTGCCTGGAACTTCTGGGGCTGCCCGCCCTGGGGCAGGGATTACTAGTGAGGGAGTGGTAGCAAGGCGGGGACTATTCCAGCAGGGCAATATCATGGGAGGGGTCCCGAGATGCCCCATACTCTATCTGCCTTCCTCACATTCTCTTGAGAGACGTGATCTCCACATATCTCCATGGGAAGCTAAAGGACTGGGGGTCTCATCTTCCGTATCTGCTTCCTGATGAGAACGGTTGTTGTCCCTACCTACTGGGGATCCACAGAACTCTCACCCTATCTGATCTAAAAGTGGAAGGGGTCCCGAGATCCACCATGTCGACTCCTTTGGTCGAGATGGGCTGGAAGCCTTGTTGGGGTATCAGGTATATCCTGGTGGTCTCTAGAAGAGGAGAAATTAGTTCAATTAATAGTTTAGAAAGCATTGACCCAAGAAATAGTTCTCAAAACCCTTGTCTATGTGATGTAAAGTCCATTGGCCTGTAGACTTCCGGCCCAGCTGGTCATTCAGGTGTTATCCCCTGTCTAGGTCCAGAAAGGCCTAGAAGGGGTGCTTGCCTGGAGTGATTGTAATCAGCAAGCTGGAGACACGAGTTACAAGTTTTGGAGTAATTATCTATGGGGGACAGTCTGTTGCTCAAGGTAAGGGGCCAGAGAAAATTGATCAAGGAGGCGATTAAGACTTTGGACTAGGAAAAAGGTGAAGCTGAGAGCTAAAGGACAAGAAGAGGAGTCTATGGTGAGGTGGGGAGAGGCCTCCTTTGGCCCACATCCCCTTCAGAGATGGCTTCACTGGCCTGCAGTGTCCTTCCAATTTCGCCCTCTGTCTTACCACCCTCTCAGTTCCTTCAAGGCTCTGGGACATGCTGTAATTCTTTTGATCATATGTGGGCTAGTGTGTCACCTGCCCCTGTGACTAGGATATAATCTCTGTGAGGATAGGACAAGCAGGGCTTGTCCACTGCTGTGCTACCTGCTCTTCTCTCTCTGAGTGACATGTAGGTGGCACTCCAAAAATATTCATGAACAAGAGAAGGGGGCTGAGTGGGGCCAGGTGGCCCAGCGACACTCAGCCTGACCTCTGGGGAAAGAAAAGAAGTTGGAATTTCTGCAGACTGCCAAGGGCCAGTGGCCTGACACAGAAAGACAGGGAAGAGGCTGCATTGAGGGTTTGCAACCTGGCTCCCTCCTTCACATCGCACAGGAAGGCTTAAGGTAGGGGGGCAGAAAGGTGCTAAATAAAGCCCAGATCTCATTGTCTCCGGTCTTCTGATTACCAGGTACTTAGGCTGCAGTTACACCGTCAGCGGTGATGAGCTGTAATTGCAGATGTTTCCTGTGGTTATTTTTTCCCCTGAAAATAAAGTGATACCTGTAATTTCCCCCAGGATGTGCTCCCGTCTGCCCTCCCAAGGCCGAGGTTGAGCTGCCTTCTTTACCCCGTAAGTGCTCTTTCCCCTTGTTGGCGAGCAGGTGGGCTGGCGTGGGGGTGGCGGGAGAGGCTCTGCAGTTCTGTTCTAGATTCTGCCGCCCACTCGCTGGCTGGTTCTGGACCTCAGTTTGCCCATCTGGAAAATGGAGGCTGTACTGGATGCGTGGGGAGCTCAGGGGCGTGGGGAGCGAATCCCAGAGGAGCAGGAGGACCTGGAAGGAGAAGGTTTCAGGAACAGAGGCCCGAGCAAGCCCGGTGGGGCACACAGGAGGCCTCGGAATCAGCACTGGTGATGGGCTACCCCTGTCAGCGTAAGACCCAGCTGGAAAGAGGCCACGGTGCCACCCTCCCACAAGCCTCTCCCGTGTCCCTGCAGCTGTAGGAGATTTTCCCTAACCTCAGAGGCCCCTGGACCGTCACCACCTTCATCCTGTCCCCCGGCCCCCTTTTGCTAGAGACTTCTCTGCTCTAGGAATGGCCGTGTAAAGTTTGGAGCCCGGAAACTGCCCAGGGGCTGGGGGTGAGAGAAGAGCCCAGTGACCTCACTCCCAAGGGCACTCTGTGCTCCTGGCTCCCCGAGTTCTCGTCTTACCTGTGCTCTCCGCCCGGAGCCTCCACGCTGACCTTGTCCGTGCCGCCGCCAGCTGCGTGTGCGGGCTCACTGGGCTCCTGTGGGCGGGGCTGGGGCCTGGGGGGGCGGGGTGGGGCCCAGGGGACCCGGGCACAGTCTTGTGTCAGCTGGGTGGTGGTGGGGGATGTGCTCCAAGTTTTCCATCTCCAAACAGCAGATGGTTCAAAGCAGTTTTGGAGCCCGGCCTATTCCCAAGCCGGGGACAGACAGCCCGTGCCAGCTTCCGGGCTCAAACAGGCAGCCTGGCAGAGGCGAGCAGGAGGTCTGCACTGCTGGCCTTCTCCCAGCCACCCCCGCCGTTGGGTGCTCTGCGCCAGGCCCCCCACAAGGTCTCCCAGATGAGCCCCTACTTTGTACCTTGCAGGCCCACCGATCACTGGTTTTCTCGGGCTTCTAACACGGGGGACCATAAAAAGGTTCTGGAATGTACCACCCTCTCCCTTTCTTCACCTAGGCCTGGGAGGAGAGGACAAACTCCCCACCTGGGTAGAAGGGAGGCCTCATTCCTCAAAGGTCTGCGGGAAGCTTTTCCTACTGAGCACCAGCCTGGCGCCTGACCTGGTCGGCCCACCCGCTCTGATCTCTGCGGCCGGACACGTTCCCGCAGAGCCCGCTGTGCGCACGGGCTGGGGTCGGAGGCGGGGAGACACTCGTCCTCATTTCTGCCCCAGGCACGCTCCCCGCCCAGGATGCCGGCGGGGGCTCTGAGCTCCTGTGTCCTGTGGTTCCTGATCCTGTGCAGCTGGGAAGTGCAGGGGCAAGGCAGGGCTGACGGCCATGCCCCCGGCCCCAGTCCCTCCAGGGCGCTGTCCCAAGTGGCCTTCTACACTCGTGTCAGGAGGTCCTGGGGGAAATGAGTCCCCGCTGCCCACGGCTTTATCTCCACCTCTGCCTTTGGGAGAACCCAGCTAAGACACCTACATTTCAGGGAGAACATGAAAATAAGGAGGATCCAGGTCAGGCAGGCCTCTCAGTCCTGGGTGGGAGGTTTCCAGCAGGCAAAGGGGAAAACCGGCCTCTTCTATTTGAGGGGGAGGGGGGAACAGAGAGGACATGGAGGCAACCTGAGCTCAGCGGGGTCAGAGAGCAGCCCACGACCTGGCCACCTGAAACCGGACAAGGCAGGGTGAGAGAGGAAGGGACCACTGTGGCCAGGACAAGAAGAGGGACATGTGAGGTCCTGTTCACGTGACCGGGGCCTTGGCGTCTCATTACTTTGCACAGCTCCAGCAGGAATCCCGTTGCAGCCCGAGAGCCCAGATATAAAGGAGCTCCCCTGGCGCAGGGCGGGTGGCATGGGTGCTGGCAGCGGTGCTGACAGTGGCTTCGTTAGGACGCCCTAATGAAACAGAGATCTTCCAAAGCTGGTGTTAATTGCAGCCCGCAAGTGCAAAGAAGTCTGAGATCATGAGAAACCTGGAGGAGGGAGCTGGGCACCAGTCAGCCGAGCTGGGGAACAGGGCCCGGCTGCCTGTCCGGCCTCCTGCAGGGTCATCCAAGAGGGCCCGACTGTGTGAGTGCCCACAGCCACCCTCAGCAGCAGAATTCAGAATCTGAGCACAAGTTTGTTTCCGGTTTTCCGTCCGTTTTAGGAAGAGCCTCTGTGCTGATGAGGTTGGGGGATACGGTTTAGGTTTGCGTTCCTCTGCGCCTGGGTCGAAATTCCCAGGGGACGTGGGAACAGCGTATGGAATGGGAACAAATGAGGTGGGACAGCTACCGCCCTTTCCCCTCAGGGGCCCCGTCCAAGCCTTCATTCCAGAAGCATTTCAGGAACGCCTCCTGGGCAGCAGTTCTAGCTGTTTGGGAAACAGCAGTGACCGGAAACCAGGGACAGCCGCTGCCCTCGTGGGGCTCACATTCCACTGGGGAGCCGAACGTAATGATGATCACAATACCTTAGTCGGGGTCTGCCAGAACCCCCTAAGAGGAATGGGGCGACCAAGTAGAGATGGGGGGAGGAGGTTGTAGATTAAATAAGGGGTTCAGGGGAGGACTGGCTGGGAAGGTGAGATACGGAGCAAAGACCTGGAGGAGGGGAGTGGCGGCTTCCGGCTGGCGGTCAAATGATACCGCATGTCCCCCAGCCCAGGTGCTCCTCATGCAGACCTCCTGGGAAAGGAACTCAGGTTCAGGTCCCTCCCTGTCCAGAATGTCATAGCACCCACCTTGATTTGAGACCTGAGACGGAGACACCGTCATTTAGGGGGTCCCACACTGAGTTCTTGGGGACTCTTGGAAGCCACTCCTTTCCTTGAGCATGCAAGGCGTTGCCTTCCTCCCCAGGCATGGCGCCCCTTCCCTCCATCTCCCCCCGAGGACATTCTCATAATGGGGTGATTTCATGCAAACACATTAAAAAAGCCGCAGTGCACCCGGGATGCTGCCATATCCTTTGGTGCAATATCTCTGCTCACTGCATTAACGATCCTCTCCAGATTACCCATTTCCTAACAAACCATTAACACCCAAAGGAGGTGGGGCGGGGAAGAGAGGGGAGGAGGGAGGAGGGCGCTGTGGAAGGGGCGACCAGCTGCAGAGCTCAAGCTAACAGCAGGCTGGGCTCTGTATCTGCCCCTGCTTCTCCAAGGTGGGGGTGAAGGAGGGGCTGGGGGCTGGTGCCTCTCCCAGGACGCGGGTCCTTATGAGGCCAGGAGGGCCTTTACTGGTGCTGCTACCACTGGGCAGACACCCAGGCTCTGAATGTGGCCCACAGCACGGAGCCTAATTTCCTGAGGGGAAGGAACCCGGATGGAGGGCCGACTCAGTCCTGGGACTGGATGAAGCAGGTCGTACAATTTGTTCAAGGTCACACAGGCCGGGAGTACAGGTCCTTACAAATGGGCCAGGCTCGCTGGTTAACCAAAGCCTCCTCCTCCTGCTCACCCCCATCTGGGGCACAGCACTTGTTGCACCCCTGCTTTCTGAAATCTCCCTCTTCATACTTCAGTTCCAGCTCCACACCTGGGCAGGGTTGGATCAATGACGTCAGAGCCGTCCCTCACAAAAGGACAGCTTCCTGTTTCCTGCATCTTTCTCTCCCATGCTCCTGGAACCAGGAATCTCCTGCCCATCCCGTGCTGCGCCCAGCAGCTCTGCGCAGACAGGGCCCTCCACCCCATAGGCCCCCAACTCTAGGCCTTTTGGGAAACTGCCCTCTACCCGCCACCGCCCATTTCTACATTGGGTCTCTCTTTGGCCATTGCACGAGGCAGGCAAAGAAGTAGCCCTCTTTCCTTAGGAAAGCGTAGTAAGATCTATGGGATTTAATAAGATCATCTATGACTTGGTGCTCCAGCAGTTTTGTGGTGACAGCGCGTTCTTCGGGGAGGTAAATTTCCTTTCTCTTTAATCCACTGTATCTTAAGCAGGTGACCCACTCCATGTTATTACAAGCAGGTTATTATTCCCATAAATCCTTCTGCCCCTACTTCTTCCATTTACATTAAATATAGTCTCCGTTATGGTGCCTAAATTAGCTTTCATACGAGGAAATCTCTGTATAATTTAAAGGGGCCGAGGAGCACAAGTGGGGCTGGGCCAGGGGAGGGCAAAAAAGGGAATAAAATGAAGGGTTCTTACACCAGATAGGGAAGGGACATACTCAAAACCCCCTAGAATGGGGGTCTCTCTACGTCCTATCACCCATTCGTTTGTACATTTGGGAACTATTACTCTTCGTGGGTGCTCTGTACCACCTGGCCATGGGGAACAAAAACTACAGTGGTAACTGCATGATTCCATCTAGGATGTTCTAAAGATAGAAAAAACCCAACCCCTAATGGTTGTCAGGGGTTTGGGGTGGGGACAGAAGGATGTATAGGCGGAGCACAGAGGATTTGAGGGTGGTGAGACTCTTCTGTAGGATACAGTAACGAGGAACACTTGTCATTATGCCTTCGTCACAAAGAGTGGTCCCTAACGTGGACCACAGTTGTTAGTTAATAATAGTGCATGGAGTTCCCTGGTGGTGCAGTGGCTAAGGCTTCGGCGCTGGCGCTGTCAGTGCTGCGGCCTGGGTTCGATTCCCAGCCAGGGAGCTACCCACATACCAAAACAAAACAAAAAACCAAAAATAGTGCACTGATACTGGTTCGTCAGTTGTAACAAGTGTGCCACACTCATACAAAATGTAAACAATAAGGGAGCCTGGGGGGTGTGGATAGAAAAGATACTTGGGAAATCTCTGTCCTTCCCGATGAAGTTTTCTACAAACCTAAACTACTCTAAAAAGAGAAAATCTGTTCATTAAAAAAACAAATGGAGGAGAGAACGTGGCTGCTAGAAAGGGTCTGGCACTCCGGTGGGGGCGGCCGTGACCCACATACCCATCCATTTGTTTTCTCCCAAGTGGTACCATGTATGCCTGTGTATAATGCGCACCCACATTTTTGGCCCAAACTTTCAGGGGGAAGAAAATTTTCATTTTCATTTTTTTGGGGGGAGTAGTTCCCTGGGAATCGAACCCAGGCCATGGTGTTGAGAGCGCCAAAGGCCAGCCACTACCCCACCAGGGAACCCCCCCTCATTTTAATTTTTTAATTCAAATTTTTATTTGTTTATATTTAGGTACTTGGTTTTTTGTATTATAAAGGAATTCTGGCATTTACTTTTTTTAACCAAGAAATTTTATGTAATAAATAATTATGAAACACAAGAACAGATACAGGGTATAAGAAAGTTTATGTATAAAATTTTTTTTTAATATAAAAACTCGATGATCGTGTTTCAGGGTATTATTTTGTGTACGGATATCGTTACTGATTTCTAGAGTTACACTTTTAACTTATAAACATAAATAAAAGAATTAAAAACAGGTATATAGATAGGGAATTAGTACCACCCACGTGTAATGCACAACTGTATTTTTCCCTCACAAATTTGGGTAAAAATGTGCTCATTATACACAGCAAAATATGGCACTTCATTTTAGGATAATTTTTTTACACAGTAATATATAACTAACATAGGTGGACTAGAGAGAAGGAGAGCTAATGCTTAGCAGAGTTTAGAATTAAACGAATTAACAGGTTTCTTTACTGGGAGACGTCTCAAAATCCTTTAATATTCTACCATGCATTGTGACTACCTGGGCGAGAGCCCTAATATTTAGGATTTCCCAAATTTATTTAACAGCAGATCCCCTAGGCTCTATGCACCCCCAACTCCTGCCCCCTCCCCCCTCCCCCCGCCCCTGCATCTTTTACTTTTTTCAGAGCATTTTAGCAACTAATCTGTAGGAAACTCATTTGAGGATATGCTGCCTGGGTTGGGGGTTGTTACTTCATCTCTGAGGGCCTCAGTTTCCTCATCTGCAAAAAGAAAAAGTTGGATTCAATAACTTCAGGACTCTATTTCAGCTCTAACATTTTAACTCTGAGACGGGGTGAGGAGCCTGCCCTCCCCACCCGCGCCCCCACCCCCATCCCGGTCATTCCTCAGCCAATTAGGGTGATGGAGAGAAAACTCCAAGTCAGATTAATCAAGGCCTATAGAAGCTATAGATATGCTAATGCTTTCTGTTAATGACTGATGAGAGTGGGCAATTGGAGATGGCAGGAGGGTGCAGAGTTGTGAAGAAATTTCAGTTCTTAGGGAAAATATTGCATTCAAAGAGCTTAAGAATGATTAATGGAGGTTCTGGAATTACAAAGTGCAACCAGTAGAAACTGTTTGGAACAGAAATTGCTCAGGGGAGTAATCCTCAGGAGCGTGTGCGCTCAGGTTGGGGACATTCTGTGGACCCAGGAAAGGGATGGGCCAGGGGCTTGGGTGTCAGCGAGGAGAGATGGGGCCAGCAACAGGGGTGGGCTGTGGCCCAGCAGAAGGTGACCCCAGAGAGATCCGGCTCTGCGCTTGGACAGAGTGGGAGCCACGGTGGGGCTGGAAGTGATCACGAAGTGCTGGATCTGTGTGTGTACCTCTCTGCCCTTGCTTGTATGGCATTGTGTCCCATGCCTACTTCCCACAGCAGACAGCAGAGCCCGACTCACTGGCTGGGGCAATCTTGTTCTCCTGAAAAAGAGCCAGAGGGGAGAGAAACCACCAGCAAGTGACCATGTCTGGAGGGGCAGTTTTCAGAGCCTGACTGACTGGTCCTTCAGGGGTTGTTAAAGGGAAGTGATCAGGTTGGGGGAAAAAATGGCGGCAAAGCCTTCTATTTCCTCAAAGGAAGGAAAGTCAGGCTGTCCCACGCAGCTTCCTCTTAGCAAGGACAATCTGACGGGGGTGGAGTCAGGCACATCTTTGAGGTGCATTGGTCTCCTGTAGAAAACCCGAATGCTGCTTGTGGAGCCAAATGCTTGGCTTACCGGCCTGGCCTCCTTCTACAGGGACCAGCCTGGTCCGGGCACCGCCGCTCAGCAGTGGCAATCCTGTCAGCTGGCGGGTGAAGGGTGGGGGGAGTGTGTCCACCCAGGGACCAGACGCTGGTGATGGAGGCAGCCTCCCCTGGCCTCTGCGGCTCCTTCAGGGCCAGCCCCAGGTACCCATTGTCCCCACTCCCTGGTTAGTCTCCTTCTCCTGGATAGCCTGGCCATCAAGCAGGCGCCAGGTGGCACCTCCAGCTTTTCCATCTCCCGGTGTGATGGTTGAATGGTCTGACCACCTCCTGTCCTCACTCCTACCTCATGTCCACCCTCACTTTCAAGTTCAGGGAAAGTTGCTGGTTCTATGGATCCTGAGGAACCTGGAGGAATGATGGCAAGTGTGCAGGGGCCAGGGAATAGACAAAGACCGGGGGGAGCGGCTGGATTCCCGGCTCTTCCTGGGGGGTTCTTTCTGTCTTGCTCTGGACTCAGAGAAGCAGGTTTCCAAGCTTCCTTGCTTGTGGGTGGAGCTTTCCTTCCTCTAGCGAAACTCCAGCCCTTTAGCCCACCTCCTGCCAATCCAGGAGAACTTTAAGACCATCCCGTCCAGTTGTTCTCAGACTTCAGAAAATAATCTACAGAGTCTCCTACTCAAGTGAAACCTACTCAGAAGTCCAGAGGCTTAAACAGATCAAAAGAGGGCTGCCCGCTGCTTGGGTTAAAAAAGAGCCCCGCTTGCCCATCGTTCCCTCCACCGCCCCACTCCTGGGCAGCCCGTAGGGGCCGTGATGCGCCCCTAGGTCTGTCTCCTCAGAGGCCAGTTTAAAACCAGCACTACAGGAAGCAGGCAATGGGGAGTTAGTGTTTAATGGGTAGAGTTTCAGTTTTACAAGATGAGGAGTTCTAGAGATGGATAGTGGTGTTGGTGCATTCATGTGAATACACTGAATACCACTGAACTGTACCCTGAAAAATGGTTAAGGCACTAAATTTTATACTATGTGTATATTTTACCAAAATAAAAACAAACAACAACCAAACAAACCCAAACACCAAGTCAGTGATACACCCCCATTTGCAGACAGGAAACTGAGGCTGAGAGAGGACTGACGAGGCCAAGTTCACGAGTGGGCAGGTTGCCCTGTGTTGGCTCTTTCCACTCAGCCCCTCTCAGCGCAGGCCCCTGGGGTGGGCTGACGTCACTCAAGCAGCACATTCAACAGAGGGAGGTGACGCCTGAGCCAGCGCCCCCAGGGGGACGCGGAGATGGAGGCCACCGCCTGTCTTTGAAGCTCTTCTTTTCTTGTTGGGAGGGCCCAGGAAACCTCCCTCCTTTTAGGTGGGTTGCTACGTTTTCACCAAATGAGTTTTTTAAATTGCTTGATTTACTTATCTCGTCTCGGATCTGCTGATATACTCTGCTGCCTTTTAATTGCCTGAAAAGTTGAGCAGTTTTTCATGTTTTAAGGAGTGCTGAATTGTATAATTAAAACACTAACAGTGTAAATCAACAGAGCAGAAGAAAGACAGCAGAGGATTAAGCGAGTGTGTTGGCATAATAATAAAATCTAACCAGCATGAAGAGGGCCCATTATGATGAATACCCACGGTGCCCAGGCCTGGCGGGTGGTGCCCACAGGCCCCACACCCGGCCCCTCTCCTGGGGAGACAGGGGAGCTGAATAAAGAGATGGCTGTTTGTGGAAGTCTCCCTGGCTGAGGCACACCAGGCACAGGCACAGCTGTGAAGGAGATGGCCTTCAAAGTGTGGGCGGGGCCGGGGCCGGGGGGGCGGGGCGGGGGCGGGCCCGGGGCGGGCCCGGGACCGGGGGGCGGGGCAGGGGTGGGGCCCGGGGCGGGGCCGGGGCGCGGGCCCGGGGCAAACGGGGGAAGATGGAAGGCGCCCGAGGCGGGGCGGATACCTGCAGAATCGCCTCTTCTCCCCGAGGTTAACAGGTTTGCTTTTTCGTAAGAGGAAGAGGAGGAGGCGCTGGAAACGTTTCTTGCCTCCCTCTGTTCCTTTTTCCTCGCTCCTTCCCTTCTCACCAAAATAATTCGTGCCCAGGGTGAGACGATCAAACAACACAGAAATATTTCATGCAAAACGTGAAAGCCCGCCCTTGGCTTCTCCCAAAGCCCCTCCCTCCTCGTCCTTTCTCTTCCAGCCCTGCGTGGACTAGTTTGGAAAAGGCGAGTAGTGTAGAGGTCAAGGGTCAGTGATCTATCTGGGCAGGACTCCTCTGGACCTGCTGAAAGCAGGTCAGCATTTCCTGGAGAGTGTAAGGTAAAGAGAGCCCTGGCCCAGGGAGATCTCCGTGAAAAAAGACTTTTGTGGCTAATAGTTTAGGAAGTGATTAGTTAAAATCACTTTGTTTGTTTGTTTGTTTTTTTAAACTGCAAGAATTCCAGGAATTTTGAACATGCTGTGTACTTGGTCTCCTTCCACGTCATGAGGTGTTTGGGGGGCAGGCCCCTGAGCTCACATCCACTCCCGCTTCTTTTGCCCATTTCTCAGCTCATCTACGGGAAGCCACTCTTGATCCTGCTCAAGTGCACATGACCTCGCTCTCCTTTAAGCCCCCAGGACGCTGAGCCCCCCTCTCATGGCACTTGTTAGGTGCTCATTCGTCTCCCTACTGCTAGCTGGAAGTTCCTGCTGGCAATGACCATGAGAGCGTCACTGGTTTCCCAGCCCCCTGTCCTGTATGTCCACGACACGTGTGGGCATTCACTGGGCATGGCTTCTTGGGGTGGTGATGGCATACCCCGGCCTGAAGCTGCCCAGTATTATTCCCACTGTGGGAGGGGTCTGGTGGGACCGTGGGACCCTGGCCGCTCTGCCACGATGATGGTGAGCACCGTGGATATCTACTTCCTGGACGTTATCCTGTTTAGTCTCAACATTCCCATTTACAGGTGAGTCAACAGAGGCTTAGAGCACTGAGACTTGTGGCATTTACAGAGCTACTGAATGGTGGGGGCAGGACTTGACCCTAGATCGGCCTGGGGACAACTGGAGCTGAGGCCCTCCTCCCACTTGGATGGATGCTTCTCCAGGCTGGTGGACCCCTGAGTAAGAGCTTTCAGCATCTCTGATGACAGCTCTTCCTGCTCCTGGAGAAGGACAATAGGGGAGGATTTTGCCCTGGGATTCCTACACATGTGTATGTCCTTTCCCTGTGGGGGACCCCCTACCTCCCCTCCCCCTTCATCACCCCACACCCTGGGCGAGGCGGGTTGCTGGGAGTTGCTCCCACTGGTAAAATGGCCCCGGGGCCGCTCCTGCCTTAGCTCCAGTACATTGATGAGTCTTAGGCTGCAGACTTATTGTTTGATATTTATAACACCCTGGTGCTCACCCTCAGGATGAATGGCTCACATGTTGGGATCAATATGGCCCTTGAAACATTTACATATTTATATTATTAATAAGCAATAAGTCATCCCAGCAGCCTTGCTCTACTGCTCTCAGTGTGCTGCATGCAGACAGCTAACCTTGTTCTCTGTCCCTTGCTCCAGCCCTGATATTGATCTGCTTGGTCAGAAGGGGACACAACATGAGCATAGAGCACATGGGGACCAAGAGACTGGTGCTCACAGAGCTGGTGCCTTTTGCATGACGGCTCCTCCCTCTGTGTGACAGTCTGGCTTCCACCTATGCTCCAGGGCGAGGGAGGACCCTCCCATGTTGAGGTCTCCTGCATGCAGCTGGTGGATGGCTTTCTTCTTAACATCTCCTTAACATCTTAACACCCACCTTGGCCTCTCCATGCTCACTGCCCTCACTACCCAGGGGGTCACCAGTGCATCCTGGACACTGACCAGCCCCCTCATTCGCCTCCTCGCCACCCCCACCCCCATGTCTGTTCTCTCTGCTAGGGGACTTTGCTTCCTGTCTTCCTGCTGCCTGCCTGCCTGGACTCACCACTCTGCTCAGCTTTTTGAGTGACCATTAGCTCTTTTGCCTCTCAACACCGTCTCCACTTTTTTGGTCCATTCCACACATATTTGTCGAGTGCTTATATATACCAGGGCACGACACTGGCTTCTTGGGTTGTAATGGCAGCAAAAACCGCTCAGAGTCTTGAAAAGCTTGAAGTTCAGGGTAGAAGGAAGATGCCCATCAAAGAGCTGCAGAAGGGAATGCAGAATTGAATGGAGATGAGCGCTATGAAGGGGAGATACCACTTGGTCCCAGTGGGGCTGGGTAGGGAGGGATCAGTCTGGTCAGAGGGAGCAGGGAAGGCTTCTTAAAAGTGTGTGTTGGAGGAGGGTGAGTGGGGGAGCACCTGTGGGTGAGCGAAGAGTGTGTGCAAAGGCCCTGTGGCAGGAGGGAGCATGAAGAGTTTGGGAGACTGAAAGAGGCCAGTATGGCTGAAGCACAGAAAACGGGGCGGGGGCGGGAGTGGTTGGGGCGGAATAGGCCTGTAGGATGGGGGCCCGACCTTGCAGGGCCCATTACAGGTGAAGGCAGGGCATGGTTCTTTGTCCTGAGTGCACTAGGAAACCAGCAGAAACGTTGGAGCAGAAAGGCAATACATTTTAATTTGTATTTGGACGAGCTTGCTCTTGCTGTGTGGGCTATAGGTGGAGGTTGGGGGAGGGATAAGGAAGGAGGGTGGGAGGGCCATTAGGGGACCATTTACAATGGCCCGTGCAGGAGATGACAGGAACGGGACAACAGTGGGGATGGGGGCAGTGGACCAGTTTGAATGGTATTTAGGAAGCAAACCCATCAGGACTCAGTGACATTTAGGATGTGGGGGAATGGAGGGATGGGCAGGGTGGCCGGCTTGTGACTCATGACCCTGCACAGAGCCACTCCCTAGCAGGGGAGAGTAGAAGGTCAAGCTGATGGTGGCGGGTGGGTGGGGTAGGGGTGGGTGGGCATGAGGTTGGATTGGGGTGAGTTGAGATGGGTCTTTGAAGCACCCAGGAGGCAATGTCAGACCGACCCGTGGGGGACTCAGAAGAGAGACTTCGCCTGGGGATACAGACAATAATGAAGACCTGGGTGGCAGGGATGAGAGCCCGGGGGAGAAAGAAAAGAGGGAGGAAAGAGGGCCAGGACCCAGGGTTGGGGGTGTCCCCCTTGTTGCCTCCTGCAGTCCTTCCTTCTTCAGGCAGCTGTTGTAGGAGCTCCGGAAAGGAGTTCTGAGTGACTGAAGGTACATCCATGCTACGCTGTCGTGTCTGTTTTACGTGCCATCTGTGCAGGTGGTGAGGCTGAGTTTTGGCTTTGCACCTGACCTCCTTTGCAATAGTTGTAGTAACACCTGCTGATCGTGCAGCCCCTGCCCCAAGCCGGGCACTCAGATAGGTCCTTCAGGACTCATGATTCAGAAAAGGAAACAGTCTTGGAGGCGTTAAGGGCCGTAACCAGATTCTCAGTGATCTCTTGCTACATAACAAATCACCCCAAAACGTAGTGTCTTAAAACAACAACTAGCATTTCTTATGCTCATGAACCTGCACTTGGGGCAGGGCTCGGTGGGGACAGCCTGTCTCTGCTCCCTGAGCGTCAGTATGTCAGTAGGGGAGGCTCAGCTGGGGCTGGAAGATTCACTTTCATGATGGTTCGTTCATGTGGCTGGTGGGTTGGGTCTGGCCACTGGTCATTATCATCTGTCAGAACACCTGCCTGAAACAGAAAGTAGGAGGGACTTGGCCTTTCCCTAGGGAGAGGCTTTGACCAGCCCGGCCTCTGTCTCTGATCTGTCCCTCCAGAAAGTCATCCTGGGTAACCCCCACCTGCCTTGCCCTGCGATTGGCTGGTCCAAGGCTGGTTATGTACTTCCAAGGCCCCTGGTTACCGGCTGTCATATTTCCCTCCAGACAAGCGTGAGTGCTTTCTCTGCGATGTCTCCCTGTGCATATTTACTTGGACCACAGTTATTTATTTTGCTCTTTGTAGCCTCCTTTCTTCTAGAAGAGATTTAAAACCCACCAAAAGAATGCATAAAACATAAGACCTACCCAAATTAAAAGTGCAGGTGTAGAAGAGAGAAAGCAGAGCCTAGTAGAGGTAAATCAGAAGAGACATGCCCTGGTAGGGTGAACACTGAAACGGTTTGGTTCTAAGTTTCTGATAATCAGAGTGAAAGGGGCTATATGGTCAAGTGCATGTTCACAGTGTCCAGAAGATGAGAAGCACCCGGAGGTGTAACTGAGCCAGAGGAGATAACATCACACGGATCCAGAGCTGAGAAAACACTGCACATAAGGCTGCTGCAGCTTCAATGATCCTGTGGTTCTCAGCCTGGGGGTGATTTCACTCCACGGGCAGTGTTGGCAGTGTCTGGAGACACTTCAGTTATCATGGCTGTTGAGGAGGTGGGATTGCTACTCAAATCTGGAGAGTAGAGGTCAGGGATGCTGCTAAACATCCTACCACGCATAGGACAGCCCCCAACCAAGAACGGCATCGCCCAAAGTGTCAGTAGTGCCCAGCTGAGAAACTCTCGTCCAACGCTTTCTTTGGGCTGGAGACATGGCTCAGCATTAAAAGCAGGTCCATCTGTAAGTGAGCCCTCTTGGAAATGACTCAGAATGCTCTGGCCTGAGACTAAACCCTCTTCCCAGGGGAATCCTACTTTAGATCTCTCAAATCTTGGAACAGGAAAGCTAGATCATGGAGGCCAGCACCTCCATCGATCAGCACGTTGATGCTGGCCCTGGCGGCTGTCCAGTGGTCGGCCACAGTCTACGTGGATTGCGAGCAGCTCGGACCTTGCACCTCTCGTGGCTCACAACCCAACGGAGCAGCCTCCCCCCACGGTGGCATGGATCTTCCTCTGAGTCCCTGATTGTTTCTGATGGAACCAGGAGCTCGGGGCGACTAGGAGTCTGAGGGTGCCCCGTGCCCCACACTCTTCCCTGGCCTCAAGGTTTGGCCCAGTTTCCCTTCTACTAGGAATGTCTTTCTCTTCCTTAAAAAAGGGTATGAGTTAGAGGAAAGAAAGATCTGGGCTTCATAGGGAACCGTGGTTTCCATGTCCTGGAGTACACACATCACACGCGTGTCACCTTTCTACAATGCAACATGGGGCAAGTTCTTCTCCGGGTGATGATAAGTGGGGGCATCTGACACAGCCTGGCACGAGGCGGGTGCTGGCACATGCTATTTTCCTCTCTCTTTCTGAGGAGGTCTTCAAGCATGACCCTCACAGGAGGTGGGGGGTGGGGGCTGTGTGTCCTGCCCTGGAGTCTGGGCTCTGTGACTACTTGACCGTTCGATGATGGTAGGGATGATGATGCATCAGTTTCTGGGCCTGGGTCTTAGGAAATGGGCACTGTCCCTGGGGACTGTCACACTGAGACTTCAGCCTCCAAGCTGTGAGGGAGCCAAGAGCCACCCGAGAGGCCAGTGTCATGTTCTGATCCGTGGTTGCAGATGACAGCTGGTAACAACTTCTAGATATCAATGAGTGAGCTCTCAGGCGATTCTAGCCCCACCTGGGAGCCACCCCGGCCGCTGCTGCGTGAGGCGGAAGTGGGCCGATCCTGCCCTCCGTGCAGGTTCAGGAGCCACACACGTGATTGCTGTTGTTGTAAGCCTCTCGGCTTTGGGTGGCTTGTTACAAAACAATACAATACTGAAACATCATCCCTCACGTTCCCTCCTTCTCGTCATTTAACAAACATTTCTGAGCATCTGTCATGTGTCAGTCACAATTCTAGATGCTGTGAATAGAACAGTCAACATTTCAGCTTACCGCTTATGGGGGTGGGGGAAGCGGTGGCTCACTCCAGGCCCCACCCTTCGACTCATCTGGACATTCTTAATACTTTGTGCACAAGAGGCCTGTTTTCCTTGTGTGCTGGGATGGCCATTCCTGGTCAGTCAGAGAGCGCCATCCGCTTCTCACCAGGTCCACTTCCCATCAGGCAAACAGAGTTTGAGAGAAGCTCAATAACCTCCCTGAGGCCACACAGCGACACAGTGGCGGAGCCGGGGTTTAAACCCGGGGCCTCTAACTCTGTAGCCCTCACCCTTTCCGGCTGTGGGAGCCCAGCCTGGATGCCTGCGACCGGAAAGCCGCATCCTTTTGCTTCCCCTTGGATAGGAAAGTCACCAGGCTTCCTGGGGCCCCACTTTGCTCGTGATTCAGGTTGTTTCTGATTGTCAGGGGGCCCAGGCTGGTTCAGAGCCATCCTGCTGGGGCCGAATCACTAATGCAGCTGCCCCGACCCCCCAGGTGATGGAGAGGCCAGCCTTCCCTGTCTCCTGACCTGGGCTCCTTCCCAGCCCCTGGCCCCCAACTGCCGCTCCCAGCAGAGACCCTTCTGGGCTGCAGCCGTGAAGCTCTGGCTCTGACATGACAGATGAGGAACGGAAATGTGGGAGGGGCTTACTGCTCTTGTGGGCTGCCTCTAATTTCATTTTGAAGGTAAGGAGAAGGAAAGGGGGCACCAGCAGATGAGAGACGTCTCCACGGATGGAGACAGGCAGTGAATCAAGATAAATGGAGGCTCCTTTTGGATACTTGTCGAGACCACCAAACTCCATCTTCCTGGCAGAGAAATCCCTGTCTGGGGGTTGGGGAGGGGGCAAGTTGCAGAAGCAGGACCCTCGGTGCCACTGCTAACCAGATACCCGTCGGATGCTGGGGGTCTGGAAGGAGGGTTTCCCATTTTCTCTCTGTCTTCAGTCTTGGCCTTTCTGGTCCCTTTGGAGTTCACTGGACCCTCAAGGGGGCACGACTCTGGAATCACACCAGTTGGGAGTCACTGGCTTATTTATTTCTCACAGCCCTGCAGGTGCAACTGAGTCCGACCACCAGGGTCCTGCTTTCAGGAACGAACTTGAACACTGTCTCTACCACTTCCTAGTTGGTGACCTTGAGAAGACTCCTTAACCTCTCAGTAGCTTCCCTGAACTCCTTGGGGTACAGAGGAAGTCACAGCCATTCTCAGTGAAGAGTGAGCCTCAGAGTTTGTGCAGATCAGGTGCCTCTCCAGAGGTCTGGCACGCGACAGAGACACCAAACATACTCGGCACTCTTGTTATCTGGCCGGTGACCGTAGGAGCAGTGTGACTCAGGGAGGGGACAGTGTGAGGGAATGGTGTCCCAAGTTTGTGCCCTGTTTATACCTGCCCAGTGACGGGGGCTGGTGGCACGGCGGGGCCAGGATGCCCTGCCCTGAGGAAACACAGCTCAAAGCAAAACACCTTCGAGTCTTACAGTCTCAGCATCGTTGCCTTCCAGCTGCAGGTTCGAAGCTCCAGGGGGACCCCCGCTCCCCCCCACATGCTCCTCCCTCCCTCCTTATTTAAAGTAGGAGGTGTATGTAAATCAAGCACAAGAATTCATGAGAATCATTAGCGACTCCAGGGCGGCATCTTTTACCGGCAGTGCCAAATTGCGGCTTTTTAAAACACATCGGCTCCTCTTCCTCCCCCCGCCTGCTGTAATCCAAGGCTGCTGGGTCTAATGAAATGAAATGAGCATCTCC
Source organism: Lyroderma lyra (assembly GCA_004026885.1). Classification (NCBI taxonomy): domain Eukaryota; kingdom Metazoa; phylum Chordata; class Mammalia; order Chiroptera; family Megadermatidae; genus Lyroderma; species Lyroderma lyra. The sequence goes on along the minus strand of PVJL010007515.1, from coordinate 5,922 downwards.
AGTCCCCCTCTGGCTACCCGTTACATGAAGGCGTGTCTATGCCTTGGGGAGCCCAAGGGAGACGTCAGAGTTGTCAGGCGGAGGGCGGGGGAGCCTCCCTTCTCTCCCAGCCCCCTTTGTCTGAGGGCACCTGTCTGCCTGACCTTCCTGAGCCGCCTTGCTGCTGGTGGCCATGCTGCAGAGGGGCCTGCAGGAGCAGTGGGTGCTGTCTGTCCATTTGCCCTTTGAGCGTCTGCCGAGACCCCGGCCCGGCTGGTGGTGCTCACACTGGCCAGTCCCATCACGGTTCCCATGACAACCACACAACATGACTCCCTCCATCTGAACCCGTTGCTTATTGCCCACACTTGCCCTCCAGGGACCCCCAAGCTGGTGTCCCCATCACATCCCTAAACATTCAGCCAGCTGGGCACGCAGCCCAGAAACTTTGTGGGTGCGGCCGACCTCTTTCTCCTGAAGGCTTAATAGGTCCTTGGGCCCCTTTCAGAGGTCTCAACAGGGGTCTTTGGCATTTGGGTGGAGCAGCTCTTTGTCACTGGGGGGGCTGCCCATGCAATGCAGGAGAACCCCCCTCAGTCAATGCACAATGGGTGTCACTTGGGTGGGAAGCACTGACACCCCACTTTAGTCCCAGTCACCCTCTCTTTGACTCTGGCTTTTCTGAAACAAAAGCGGATCCTCTCAGAAACCTTCCCTGACTTCCGGAGTCAGAATTCTCCGTCTGATTGTCGTGACGTGAGGGTGTGTGTGCACCAGCAGCGGGGGCGGGCATGGGTGTGGGGGAGGGAGGTGGCGTGGAGGGGGCATGGGGCCATCACCCCGCTTCACCATCTCTGCTCTCGCACATGCTGCGCGCGTCCCTTTGCCTGTCAGATCCCGCTTCTGGCGTGAGCTGCAGGGTTGGGGCCTCCGTGGCACTCGGTGTGCCCGTGTGTTCTCTGCAGCCTTGTGTCGCCCATGTCAGAGGGAAGCTGAGACTCACAGAGACATTATGCTCAGGCAGAGACGGTGGCTCTTCCCAGCCCCAGTCCCCTAGGCTCTGACACCTTCTTAAAGTTTCTCTTTCACTCCTCCATTCATTCATGGATCTGCGGCTCCCCCCAGCTCCCCTCCAGGCTCTGCCTGGGGCTGTCTCCGCAGTGTCAGGAGCGCCCTCTGGACAGCTGGGAAAGCAGCACAGTTTGCCCCGAGGTCACACCTCACACAATGGGGCGGGGACTAAGTGGGATGAACGCCCTGGGCCGCGGCCCATCAGCAGGACACTCAGAGGACACAGACCACCACTCAGAGGGCACAGACCACCACTCAGAGGGCACAGACCACCAGGTTCCCCGGGTGCCCGCGTGGTAACACGTCCAAGAACGCATCCTCAGTTGCCTCTCTCTTCCCAATCTCGCTCTCCCTCCCCCTCACTCCTGCTTCCTGGGCTCACCTCCCCAGTAACTACCTGCACCCAAGTCCTCACCTCAGACCTGCTGCCCAGGGGCCCAAAGCGAGGCCGACACCTCGAGCTTGTTTGGGATGTGGGGAAAGAGGACCCGACGTCTGCTGCAGGATGGGGAGACGGAGCACTGTGTCCTCCAGTGTCCATTTCATCCTCACCCCCACCCCCGCCCCGCACCCCACAGTGTACAGCCCGGGTGGGCCACGCACCTGCCCGGACGGGCCGCCAATGAGGACAGAGCAGGAGACATGCTCCACCTGGCCCCCAAACTCCCTGCAAAGGGGGGAAAGGTAGGTTGTGAGGGGAAGTGTGAGTGATGGTGGGGAAAGCAGGGAACAGGACCCCTGGGGGCCTGAGCAATGTGGGGGAGGGGCGCTTCTCCATCTGCCGAGCAGACCAGACTGTAAGTAGTCCCAGCGTACCCTCCTGTGCGTTCTCCGCTCCACCGTGTACACCCTCTGCAGGTGATAGGTGCTCAAGTCCTTATAGGCGGACGTGGGGCGGGACCCTCCGAATCTAAACCAGGAAACATTTATGATGGACAGGCCCCGGCTGTGGGGGCGCTGCCCTCCCCCCAACTCCCTGGAGAAGCTCCCCCTGTCTTCAGGGTAGTTGAAGGATAGGGAGGAGGGGCAGAGAGAATGACAGCCTCTCTTGGGTTAGGGGGCTTTGACCTCTGTCTCCGATTATGTCCTGGTTGTAAATATCCTTACTTTTGGCCTGCCAGCTCTCGGCTCAACCCCCTTCCCCCAATAAGTAGCCATTGACCAATTGCACAGCCAGCCCTGTCTCCCCCTACCCCCACCCCAGTCCTGACCCGCCTGGAGGCCTGGATGGCAGCCATCTGTTTAAGATGCTTGATTGCTGCTGTTGTGAGCCAGAAGGGCTGTTTGGAAAAGGGTGCTCAGTCAAAGCGGTGTTTATATACACAAGGGTCGGCGTCTTTTTATTATGCATAATTACACGCTTCTTAATGTACAGGCATCGCGAGCCGTATTTCCTTCCCCTGGTGAAGTGGAAGCCCGGGCGGGGGTGTGTTTGGGGAGGGCAGGGGCGGGGCGAAGGCTGCCCTCTCCCTGACTCGAGGAGTTCTCAGCCTGGAGTACCCGGGTCTGTTGGATAGATGGGTTGCACGCTCGCTCTAAGTGAGAGAGCTAATTCTTCGGAGGGGACCTGGGGAGATGAGACGCAGCAGCGCTGACGTGGAAATGTTGCAGATGATGATGTTAAGCCCCATCTTTCTCCCTCTTTGTCCTTGAGCGGCAGCCTCAGACTTGCCCTCCTACCCACCTCCTAAGAGCACTGGACCCTTCCTGCAAAGCATTCTTAAGAGTCTGCACCCAATAATGCTCCTCTTCTCTCTGCACTTCATAAACTTGGCTCTGAAGCCTGACATAGAAATTGAGTGGAGCCCTATCACTGGAGTTCAGGTGAAGCTTTTGCTGATGATGACACTGATGATAAAAACTTTTTGGTTGTGCAGTGTAGCAGTGATGAATCATTGAGCTAGGTCTCCAGGGCTGGATGACCTGGGTTCAAATCCAGACTCCACCACAAATTAGCTGTGTGGCCTTGGACTTGCCGGTTAACCTCTCCGAGTCACAGTTTCCCTTTCGAACAAATGGGAATAGTATTAGTTCCTACACCAGGTAAAGCACCTGTCATGTAGGAAAATGCTTTGTAAATGATAATTGTTGGCTCCATCCCTGATGCCTCAGCACTGGACTCACACACAGTGAACAACCCACCAAATAGTTGTTGAAATGAAGGATAAATGAGTCCTGGGTTTGGAATCAGCGTGTCTTTTGTGGACCGACCTTGGGGCCAGCAGCTACTGGACCTTTGAGCTTCTGCAACTGTAAAGTGGTGAAATCCTAGGCTTGCCCCACAGGCTTGTGACAGATTAACTGAGAGACATGGAGGTAAATAAAGCACATAGATGCTGAGTGTGCTGCTTGATGTCCGTTCATGCCCAGCTGATGTTTCAGTGAGTGGTTTACTATTGGAAAGAGTTTTTCTTTCCGCCATCCCATGTGATTCTCAAAATAACCTGTGGCCTGGCAGGCCTGTGACCAGCTCCTATCTCACCAATCAGAAGACTGAATCTTAGAACGGTCCACTGACTAGCTTGACCTGAACCCTACACCCTATGCTCCCTTTAATAAGCCATTTGTCACTGTAATTCTAATGCTCGTTGTTTGAGCCTTTGGGAAGCTCCTCAAACTTTGAAAGTAGGAGATGCGGGAGCTCTAGGGTATTATGGAAATCCTCCCTTTTTCCCTTTTCTCAAAGCCTGCTTCCACCAGGAAGCCCTCCTGGGATGAAGTTATCAGTCCACTCTTGAGATTCCCCCCTCCCCTTTATTTTCTGAGCCTCGTATCCCAGTGAGGAGTGTCTTGGGGACACTCAGGAAACTTGCCATGCCTGCCAGGTTGACATGGAGATGGAATTCACTCTGAAAGAAGTAGACAGACCCCTGTGTTGGGGGCAGGACACAGTGCCCCACACTTGCTTGGGAATCAGGGATGGGAGCATGGCCAGGTGTCCTGTGTTAATGATTTGTCCTCTGAGTCATGCTGACCTTGTCAGAACACCCTAAATGTCCTATATTCAGCATCCCCCCCCAAACCCCCAAACATTACCAAAGGCAGGCAGTTACAACTATTTTTCAAGCGTACCTGTGCATCCTGTATTTTATTTGCTCAATCTGTCAATACCAGTGTAAGGATTGGTGACTTCTCTGGGTGAGGGTGGCATGGGGGACCGTCCCAGCTCTCCTCAACAGTGCCAGGGCCCGGCTTTCCTTCTGATCTCCCCATTTCCCTCCATGGATGGGGTGGGGACCTGGGAGGGCTCAGAAGCAAGGCAGATGCCAGGCGCCTTGGGCGGAGCCTGGGTCGAGAGCAAAGCCACTGTCCTTGGTAATAGAGCGATTTGCCCTCCGAAGGGCACCCGCCGCTCCCTTGTAGGTACGATTAGTTCCCTAAGCACTTCTCTCTGGATTTGTGTCAGGGACATGGGAGGCCCCCATTACTGCTTCCCCCTCCCACCACCAGCTGTCCCCCTGAGATTTAGAAGCAGGACGCAAGCTTCCCTCTCACCTTCCATTACTTAACGCCTGAGTTACGGAGCCATTATCCCTTGAAGAGTTCTTCATTTGACCTCAGGCAACAAGATCCAAGGAGCTTCGTCCTGCATGTGGGCTGTTCCGACGCTGGACCTGCAGGGGGCAACTGGTCTCTCCATTCCTTTACCTCCTTCGCTGGCTGGCTCTGCCGCTGGTGGCTCAACAACCTTGGGCGGGACCTTGACGTCCCTGAAACTTGTTCTCCTACTGTTGAAATAGGTACTCCCTAAAGCCCCTCGCAGTCTGCGATTTCTTTCAGTCAATCTGGAGACCCCCCTCCCAAACACAGTAGAGTTAAGAGGTCATGGCCGAGCCCAGGGGGCTGTCTGCTTCCTCCCACTGGACCCCACCTCATCAGGCCCAGCCAGCCACTCACAAGAGGGGCGGGAGTTGGGGAACTGGCGAAGTTAATGGAAGACAGGACAGGACAGGCTTGGACTGAGATTCTCTCATTCAATGAACAAAGTGCATGAAGAATTGATTTCCCCTTCCTGTTTACTATGGTTTTTTTCCCACGCTGGTGCAGGGAAGAAAGGCTTTGCATCAAGAGTAGTTGTTCTGCTGTGAGACCGCCATTTGCCCAACGTGTTTATTATTAGGGGGGCCCAGGCACCAGTCATGATAACTTGAACCCCACACCCTTGATTTTCTTCTGCTTGTTTCCTTTCTCCTACAGACAAGACAGGGTCTGGGAGGAACATCCATCCTTTCCGGGTTGTAGGCTCCGTGCTCCGCGAAGGTCTCGCGGGAAGGGCCCCATTTGTGGGCAGATCCACTCTCTTGAGAAAGCAGCTGACGCTTCTGTCTCCTGTGGGGGGGGGCCCTTTGTGGTCTAAGGGTGCGCACCTCCTGGCCCAGAGTCTAGGTGGGTGAGGACTGCCAGCAGCCCCTCCCAAGGGTTGGGGGAAGGACCTGCTCACAGACAGGTCAGCCGGGGTGGGAGAAGGGACAGCAGGTGGCACTGTAAAGGATGAAACAAAATAAATGTGTTTTCAAAGTCTCCCCCAGGTCCCAGCAGGATTCTGTGAAACTGTAATCCTATTTTATAAATAGATAGAATCGCCTTTTTTTTTTTTTTTTTTTTTCTTTTTTTATAACCTATTAGCGATGCAAAGCCAGCTAGCGACTGGCTCCCTCTCACCGTTTTGTGTCTCCTGGTACAGTTTACAAAATGGGGAGGTAAGTTGCTTGCCCCAGTGCACACATGCAGTAAGTGGGGTACAGGGATGTTGGTCCCCGAGGCTTGTTCATTCAATTCCAGAGGGGACTCCACAGACCGGTGGGACAGTGTGAAGCTGACAGGAGAAAGGGCAACTCCCCTGAATCCTTCCTGAGTTGTTTTTGTGTGTGT
>PVJL010007514.1:0-77155 GCA_004026885.1 Lyroderma lyra | reverse complement strand
CCTTAGGAACTGGCCCAAACTGGTGGGCTTCTTGGGCCCTCTGACTTCCCTGTATTTGCCTGGAACTTCCTCCTAGCCTGGGGCAGGGATTACTTGTGAAAGGATGGTATCCAGGCATACAATTCCAGCAGGGCAAGTCTCATGGGAGGGGTTGAGATTTCCCTACTCTATCTACCTTCCTCACATTCTCTTGAGAGGCGTGATCCCCACAAATCTCCATGGGAAGCTAAGGGGGTGGAGGTCTCATCTTCTGTATCTGCTTCCTGCTGAAAATGGTCATTGTCCCTACCTATTGGGGACCCACGGAACTCTCACCCTATCTGATCTAAAAGGGGAAGGGGTCTCAAGATCCGCCATGTTGACTCCTTTGGTTGAGATGGGCTGGAAGCCTTGTTGGGGCACCGCTAGTATCCTGATGGTTTCTAGATTAGGAGAAATTAATTCAGTTAGTACTTTAAAGGCATTGATCAGAGAAATAGGTTTAAAGCCCTGTCACTGGGTGGTTTCAGGATGGAAAATCTGCTGCTTGGGGTGAGGAGCCAGAGAAAATTGATAAGGAAAGCGGATTAAGACCTTGGACTAGGAAAAAGGTGAAACTGAGAGCTAAAGAACAAAGAAAAGGAGTCTTCAGTGAAGTGGGGGGATGGCTGCTCTGTTTGGCCCACATCATGTGCACACACGCATGGGCGAAAATATAGAATAATCATGAGTCAATTAGTAGAAGAAAGTATACACCAGGACGTGGTGCAGGCTGACCCACAAGAGGGAAGCAGCCTCTCTTCCATTTTGGGGGTTTTTTTGTCCACGGCTATATTTGATGGCAGACATCCTGACAGGTGTGAGGTGAAAGGTCAGGGGCAGAACATCTGACTTCCGGTGTGAGTTAAGTGAATGCAAATGGAAGTCAGGGATCTTGAGAAGGAGTGATCGTCTTGGGTCCTGTGAGTGGGCCAAGTGCGATCATGAGGGTCCTTGTAAGTGCCATGGGGGTGGGCAGAGTCAGATTCACAGAAAGCTGTGAGGACGGAAGCAGAGGTTGGCGGTGCTTGCTTGAGTGTGGAAGGGGACTTGCAGATGGGGAGAGGCACTCACCACAGAATGCACTTGGCCTCTAGAGGCAGGAAAAGGTAACACAAGGATCCTCTCTTAGAACCTGCAGAACAAACAGCCTTGTTGGCACCTTCGTTGTGGCCTTTATAGAACCTCTTCAGAATTCCTGACCTCCAGAAACTGTAAGATGTCAAGTCAGTGTTGGTTCAAGCCACAGCGTTTGTGGTGACTTGTCACCACAGTAAAACGAGCTGGTACAGCGCAGGAACCACTTTGCAGACTGTGCTGCTGACGCCCCGAGTGCAGAGCTCGCAGCTCTGGAGTACGGCCCCATGGGCATCCATTGCCACACGAGTGACTGTCCACGTTCCCAGCCAAACGGGTCTGTTCCCCGCCCTCCGAGACCTCGTGCGCCCGTGAGGATGCCCTCACTGTGCCCTCCTCCGAAACGTCCTCTTGGTTTTCTGTGTGGACTCTTTCCAGCCAGGGGGCTCCCTTGTCTCTGCGGACACACTATGGTCTCTTCGTCTGGCCTCACCGTCATTTAGCTGACAGAGGCAAAAGCAAAGAACACGTCACCATTTTGGTGGAAAACGACATACCCGTCTTGTGAACCAAGATTTTTAAGCATAAATGAGTCCCAAGTCTGGTTACTGCCTAGAGCTGAGATGGGCCAGTTCAGTTTCAATTCCGTAAACACTTGGGGAGAAGCCACGATCTTCAAGTCCTAGCAAACACGAAGCACAAAGGCGTGTCCAGGTACGACAGGTAAGGCCGTAAGGACGCACGCAGGTGGTGGTGAGGGCTCAGGTGACCTCAGGACAGGGCTTCGCCGTCAGAGGGACCCGCGGGATTTCTGTCACTTACTCGTTTTCGGTTATCCTTGGTTTCCTCCTGTTAATGTTTTTTTCTGTCTGAAAACCTGTGCGAAGGAATTTCTGCTTCACAAGGTGCTGTGAGGAGTAAATGGAAGGGTTGACGGGTTGGCTTCCTGATTCTCTCAGCAAATACACGTCTCGTGCTGACCGTGTGTTGGCCGTAGCCCGAGTTCTGGGGTCGAGCTGTGAGGGAATGAGGTCCCAGTGCTCACGGGTCTGTCACTGCGACAGGAGGAGACACACGAGGAACAAATACATGGATAAACGTACGATCGGCTTGTGGAGAGGAACGTTCTGCCACTAAGACGCACAAAGCACCGGGCGGGTCCGGGGCGGCCTGGAGTGGGTTGGGAGGAGGGACACCCCGGCACTGGGCCCCGCTCCTGACGTCGTGGGCGGCCACGTGGAATCTCCGAGTCTCCGTCCATGGAGGAAAGGATTCCAGCGTGGGGAGTTGGCGAAATCTGAGGGAGGGACTAGGTTTTAGGCTGGGGAAGGCTTGAGCAGGGGGGTGGCGGAGACAGCTCTTGAAGCTGAGAGAAGGGACACGTGCACGTGGACACCCCCGTGCGCCCTATGTCTCCCACGGCGCCGTGTTTCCCACGCTCCCCAGGCCTCACCCAGCACCGCGCGTGGGTGCCGGCTTTGAGTGAGGGGCCCTGGCGCCGGGGTCCTGTGATTCCACGGATGGCCTCTGCGGCTTCCCGTCCTGCAACCCAGCGGGGCCAAGTTCGTGCCCCAGGGAACCGGACCCCCCGGCAGCCCTCCCTCATCGGGTTGTAGCTCCGCCCCCGCCGTAGCTTTCCATCTCCTCCTCCTAAACTTGGCTGCCGTTTCCCCCAGAACGAGGCGTCCTGGCGAGCTTTACTGGGCCGCATTTGCTAGGCTCCCAAGGCCAGTTCAGCGTGGGCTGTGCAAAGCAGCCGTGGGGCGAGGCCGGGGCGTGGGAGGGCACAGAGGGCAGGGGGGCCTCTGGTTTGCACAGGATGTCCAGCCACTCCCCCAAGGGCGATGCAGTCCCGGGTGGGCTGCAGCCCAGGGCTGCGGGCAGGGGCGCGGGGAGGGCCCGACTGCGGATGGCGGGGTCCGGGGGGCGTGCTCAGCCATGGTGCGCCCTGCCGTCAGGCCCTCGGACCCTCGGTTCTGCAGCGGTTTCTGTTTGCTGGCTTCTTTCCTCGGGGGTGAGGGACCCCCATCCTTCCTCATCTCTGTTCACATTCCCAGCCCCCGAGCTTGCCTTTTGCCTGAGCAGGAAGCTCCCCGCCAGCTTTCTGTCGTCCCAAGGCTCCTTGTCCCCGTCACTTTCTGGGGAAAGAATGGTCTATCCACACGTCCTCCCTCGCTCCCCCCATCTCACTGCCGTCGGGGTCTTCTCTGGCCTCATCCGTCTGCGGCCACCGTTTCGGCACGAGGTGGAAGTGCCACTTTGCCAGTTTTGACGACTCGCTTGAGTGCATTTCCTTTGTGACCTCTGCGTCATCTGAGTTCTGGTCACCGCTCCGCCTCTAAGTTTATTACGAGGTCGGACAATTAATTTTGTGATCCCATCCTAGAAAAAATGTGACATCCCTCACTGCTGCATATCACCACGGTCCCTTTGAAGGACTCCCCTGGGGAAGCTGCGCACCGAAGCCAGCGCCTCGTCCACCCTTCAGAGCAGGTGTGGAACTCTTTCTCTGGAATGGCCATCAGAGCTGTCATCGTCCCCAAAATCTGACAATTAAGTTCGCGAACTTGCCGGCATGGGCTGACATTGGCAGCCCTGTGCACACAACTCAGTAAGGTGTCATAGCAATGACAGCTCTGATGGCCACTCCAGAAAAAGTTCCAAAACTGCTCTGAAGGGTGGACGAGGCGCTGGCATCGGCACAGAGCTTCCCAAGGGGAGTTCTTTGAAGGGGACCGTGGTGATACTTGATCGATGCACGGAGCACTTTTCCTAGGACGAGGTCACAAAATTAATTGTCTGCCCTCGTGTATCCTTTTGCTTTTCCTTTTTGTCTAGACAGACATTCAGTAAAATTGTTTGTTTTCTTTCTCTTTGCTCCCTAAATACAGACATGTTTTGAGGCTTCATTCTTGCCTTTTCTCTCAGGTGGCATTTTTCCTGTTCCAGCAGCAGTGACCTGTGTCAGGCAGCTTAGTCCCAGCCCCCCAACCGCCCGCTAGACATTTCCTCCCGTGCTCCCGCCTGGGCGTCTCCGCGTAAGCGCACCCGAGGTGTGGCTCCTTCTCTTCCCCGATGTCTCCCCCATGGGCTCTCCAAAAAGGTCTCATAGTTGGGGCATTTCTTTGAGGGAATGTGGCTGAAAAGTAGGACCCGAACACCCATGATTGGTTCTTCTGTGGCTGGGGCTTTTCATCTTAGGCCTCCCCCTGGCGACGTTCTGAGGACGGCCCAGGACCCGTGTCTAAGGCCAGTCCTCAGACTGGGATCCCACACTTCTCTGAAACTGAACCCGGGAACACTGGAAACCCATTTCCGGAAGGTCCTTGGGCGGGGCTGCTCCGTGTGAATACGTGTATGGCCGTCTCACCAAGCCTCCCCACGGCTGTTTTCAGGCTGAGGCTCTAAGGCCCGCGTGTCTGAGGCTGAACGTTATTTCATTTTGTCCTTGGTGTCAGTTATTTGGGGACCATCACAACTCTCTACGCGGACTGCGGTGCCGGGAGAATTGTTTTGAACCCCTCCCCCCTCCATCGGCCTTGCCCTGGCACCACCCCTGAAACCTCATTGCACAAACACCAGGTTTAGACAGTGTTCGTCCCGCCCTCCAGCTGCTGCCCCGCCAGGCGCTGAGCAAGGTGTGTGCAGCGCCACCCAGGCGGGGCTTCCTGTCACAGGAGAGAGGATGCAGTGCTTCTGCATGAACGCTCATTGTCCCTGCTGAACCGTGACCATCCGCCCGGATGAGGCCCTGTCCCAACCTACTGCATCTCCGCAGTCCTGGCGACCTCGTTAGGGAGAGCAGGGGAGGAGGGGCGGGTGCAGATCGCGCTGGGGGCGCCGTTCCTCCCCTGGGCCTCCCACCTCCCAGCCACGGAAGAACAGGGAGCACACGGGTAAGGTGGTTCTCCGAGCCAGAAGCTTTGGGATCTTGCTGCTTCGCAGCGTGAACGTGAAATGTCATCATCCCATCCATTCCAGAAAAGTAACCGACAGACTCTCTCTTTAATTAAACGCCAGCTGCTGTGAAGGGTTCTGGGTTGCGTTTCTTTATTTTCACATTGCTTTCGTTTGGAGTAACTCAGGGGTGTAGCATCAGCCCCTTGAGAAAGCTGTGCCCAGGCCCTCCTTTTGTTTCCCCTTTATGTTTTCCTCCCTCTTTCCGTGTCGTTCTCGTTTCCTTCAAGGGGCCTGCTTCTAAGAGATGCTTCTTAAACGTTTGTTGAGTACATGTTTGACACAATGAATGCAGCACAGCTGGTCTGTCTTTCTCCCAAAACTGGACGTAGTATGCTATTTCCTCAGGTAAATTAAAAATTGCTTTTAATATGTTAAACAAACACCGTTATTCCCATTTCCCAGATGACAAAACTGAACCCCACCAAGGTTAAATGGCAGGGCGTGCGTGTGTGAGGGTGGGGCGAGTCTAAGGTCTGGGGCGTGGGTTGGCTTGAGGATAACAAGTGTGTTGACAATAGTCTCTGGTTTGAGCTGTGGTGTCAGTGCCTCTGATCCTCAAGTAGAATGGAAAGACTCCCATAATTCACCAAGTGTCTTTGTAAGGAATATGACCTAGTGATGAGGCTAACAGGAAAACCGAGGACGGCTGTGGCGTTGCGGAGTGTCTCCCTTACCCAGCGTGGAGTGATTGTTCGGACCTGCACCCTGTGAGGTCCCTTCTCAGATGCTCCCGATCAACAACTTCTGTTTAAAATCACTAACGGCTGGAACGGGCTCCTAAATCCAGGTGATCTGGGATTGGAGAGTATTTTCCGGGCAAGTATCAGAAAGCAAAATGCAAAACAAAACCCAAAGTTCTAGTTATTCCTTAGAATCAGTACATTTTACAGTAAAATGCTCGTCGCTCTTTCCATAGTTGGGTTTGAGGGCTTTGGACTTAGGTCGTTTGGCTTTGAACCTCAGATACAGTCCTGAAATTCGGTGAAATGATTCTGAGCTGCGTTGTTTTTACAATGTCACAAGAGAAATGAACAATGGTGTACGTACGACGAAGGGGCAAGGGCAGCAGTCACAGTATGTAGAGGTTTAAAAATAGCAGCTGTTAAAATTGCTCATGATGAATTTAAGTTTTACTCTCATTGTTTATTTCGATACACTGACTCTTACTTTTAGGCACCAGTTTTACCTGTATTTATGCTTGCATTCCATAAGATGCCAAGTACGAGGGCTGTCCGGGAAAATCCAGCCGTCAGTGCCTCTGTTTGGCACGTGGCGTGGCTGGATACTTTCCGGACAGCTCCCATCGATTCCCTTGAAACTAGCAGATGCTAAGCAGACGCCGTTTCCACGCGTGATTGTCAAAGGGGTCTGACCGATGGGCCCTCTGCCTCTCTCACTTTGGACTGGCCTTTAAGCAGTCCGGAAGACAGAAGCACCTTGCCCTGTCACCACGTGCTGACATGTGGAGGAAGGAGCTTTTCTATAAGCGGAGTGTCTTCCTAGTGTAACCCGCCTTTCCCCCCGATGGGAGGAAACAGTTGCTGTCCAGTGAATCTGGACATTCGGTCCTGGGCGGGGGCTTCTTCGTTTTGGGTCCTTAACTTGGTTGACACTATCAGAAGCTCACCTGAGCTGCCCGGGGCCCGGGGGAGGTGGGGGAGGCGGAGACGGTGCTTTTCTGTCTCGGGTCCTCGCTGCCCTGACCTACCCTGGTCATTTCTGCCTGCTGGCTGTCACTCATACTGGAGCACGTGGCATCTCTCCAGCGTCCCTTATCTCCTGCGGCTTTAGCTCTCCTCTCGGAGAGCCTCAGACATGTCTGCCTGGATTACTGAACGTCGTGTCCCATACCCAACCCATCGTCTTCAGCCTCAGGCTGCAGGACATGAGGTCCTGTCCTGGAATCTCCGAGGTGTCGCAGCTGCCCTCCCTCCCTCCCAGCCACCGCTACCTTGTTTGCAAGGGTTGGGTCACCTGTCGTGTGTTTTCCCTTTTCAGTCCCCTTGCTACATGATGCAAAATGGATGTTAAACGTGGTCTCCTCCCCAGATTTGTCATTTGCATTTCAAAACACTCGGGCCTCCTGAATGGCTGATAAATTCTGCCTCCGCTGTCATAGTGTTAGCTTCAAAATACTCAGATCTGCTGAATTAGAACCCTTGGCTTTCATAACGAGGCCCCTGCTATGAGCTGCAAGAGCTTGTGTGGAGCTAAAGCCAAGTCCCTCCTCTGCGTCCGCGTGCAGCTGTGTTCGTCATCCTCGAGCGAGTGTGTGCCACTCGTGTCACCGGGTGATGGAGGCGGGGGTGGGTGCGGGGAGTGGGTCAGGACGGCCGTGCTGTTGGTGAGACAGGGTGGTGATGCCAAGAGGGAGAGAAGCTAATATCTCAGATTCTTGCCCTTTAACACATTTAAGAAATTTGTGAAATGAAAATCTCTGTTAATCTTGAAGAAAGCTTTCCTTCGACCCCTCCTGGGAGGGACTTTTTACAGGCCGCGGGGCCTGTGAACCCAGAGCAGATGAGCCTCCATGAGAGCTCACGGAGCTGTCGCTGGGAGGGGGCGCCACCAGAAGTAAGGAGGAAGGGGAATCTCAGGTATGAGTCCCCGTGCCCAATACCTTTAGGCATTTTGCTTTGGCTGTTAGATTTATACTTTGCAAAAACCATGTGACAGTGTTATCAACCTGTTTCTACAGCAGGGAAACAGGCTCGGAGAAGGTAAGCAGCGTATCCTTAGAGAAGCAGTAGCACAAGGTGCTCACGTGTACAGCCTCTGGAACCAGGCTGTCTGGTGTTAAACCTGGCCATGCCATTTCCTAGCTGTGTGACACTGAGCGATTTGCTTAACCTCTCTGTGCCTTGGTTTTCTCAATTGAAAATGGGGAAAATGGTCATAGATACTCTTAGGGTTGTTGTGAGGATTAATGTGCTAATATATATGAAGCAATTAGAAGCATGTGTGGCACTTAGTAAATGCTATAGAAAGGCTTTTATACTATTACTATTGTTATTTTAAATTATCCTGGTCATAAAGCTATAAAGTAATAGACCATGAATTCGAACCTAGATCTGACTTTTTAAGCAAACATTAAATATTCTCACTCATAATATGATTCTATATAGTCATATGTGTAAAATTTTATGATTTTTAAAAATAATTTTCCTTGATAAATATTTATTAAGCTTTTTCTACATAACAGGTAGTGTGCCACACAACCCGGAGGAAACTCTGCATACATATAATTACCTGTTGAGTTGCTACCACATCAAGCACATTGATTTGGTAAATTGTATCAAATGAGACGGGCTGACTCATCCATGGGCTCCATCAGGGCTGTTGGGAAAAGATCTCACAGTCTTCCATCTTCCCAAGAAGCTGTGGCTACCACCTGTGAGTAACAGCAGACAGATTTAGAAACTTGAAGAGTGACCCTACATGAAAAGACAGGAGTGTAGCCTGCACAGTCCAGGGATTGGTTTATAACCCAGTCACCTCTCACGTGGTCGATGCCGTGGAATAGTATGGGTTGATTCATTCCGTGGTGGTACCGTAGGGTCCACTGCACATGCAGAAAAATCAGGCGTACAGAAAGAGCCGTACTTCTGAATCTTCTCTAACTGAGGTCGTGCTGCCCTCCCGCCCCGTCCCCGCTGGCTGGTTGGGGGGGGGGCATAGAGGAAGTGGGGCAACGGGGTTTAAACTTGCTGATGGAGGTTATCTTAGCCTCTTCTCGTGTGAAGTCATCTGACTCAGGGTTTACACAGTCTGTTTTCAGTAAATGCCTCACCTTTCAGGGTTTATCGATTTCTCTTTCATACGGTGGCATCTCATTTCTAGGGGAAGCTTGAGTGTCTTTATTGCCACCGAGGAAAGGGCCTTTGGTCCTGCCACTGTCTCTCGGGATGGCAAATCTGGTCTCCAAGTTATCAAAACAGAGAGGATGAGGCTCACGTAGGTAAATTTCTACAGTCACATGTTCACAAGCACTTTGAGAAATAATTAGTGCATTGCTCTGACAGCTTGAGGGTTGACTGTGGATTCCTCATCTGTAAGACCGTAAGACACCACCACCACAAAATCCCCCAAACTATTTTTATAACATTGGCTGTGGCCTGAAGACCACTTGTATATAGTCAAGTTTACACATCTCATTATTTTAAACTTATTACTAAATCTAAATACGTTTGCTTTATACCCACATTGCCTTTGGAATAGCAAATAATAATAACGATAATTATTATTATTTAAGCATTTCGTGACTTGTAAGAAAATGTCAAACCAATTCTTACAGCAGCTTTTTGCTGAATTTTGGCACTGCTTAGGATAATTCATATGAAACAATAGAATAAGTAGAAATCTTTAGTCTCTGCTTTTAAACTTAATTATTCGATGACCAAAATAATGAGACATTCCACGTATAAATGGCCTAATTTTATAGTGAGCAGTGAGGGAAAATAGTAACTCACAGCATTCCAAAACAAAATTTAGAAAATGCTGCTGAATTGACTGAGTTCTCTGCCACAGCTGAAATATTTTTTTCAAAGAGCATTTTTCAATAAGAAGAAAAATACTCTTTTGTGCTAGAATTTTCGTTTACTTTATATTTAAAGCTGAAATGCATGCCCTCCAGATTTTTCTTAAGTGCTTTAATTGTTTACAGATCCATTTAGAAACACTTTTCCTTGCTCCCTGAATTTAAAGGCCGTCTTTTGTAAATTAGAATAATTGCAGATGTTCCTTTGTGAAGAAAAGGGTTGAATGTAGCCTCAGAAGAGCCCTGTTTGCGAAGTTGGCCCTTGGCTGATGTCTGAGAATTTGAACTTGGGGAGGTGACCCACCATTCCCTAACGGGTAAGGGTGGTTCCTGGGGCTCGGACTGCAACACAGTGAGGTTTATGCTGCAATCCTGCCTTTCTTCTGGGGGGTCTGGAATTTGGGCATGTGCTATGCCTAGGGTGCCTACGTGACCCCTGCCCAGTACACACTTTGGACACTGAGTCTCCAGTGGGTCCCTCTCCACTCCCTCCCTCGAGTAGGAACAATACACACACATACACACATACACACACACACACACACACGGGCACACACACACGCCCCCCCCCACGGACACACACACACACACACGTGCACATGCGCACACACACACGCACACGTGCACACACACATGTACACGCGCACACACACACGGATACTCACACACACATGCACATGCGCACACACACACGGATACTCACACACACATGCACACGCGTACACACACGCACACACGCGCGCACACACACTCACACACACACACACGCGTGCACACACACACACTCTCACACACGCGTGACACACACACTCATACACATGCACACGCACACACATACGCATGCACACACACACATACACACACACACACACACACACACACACACACACGCTGCCGTATTTCTTTGTTGTGGGAGGGCACGCGGTCTGGGACCTCTCGGGGACGGAGGCCAGCCTAGGGAACGCGGTGCGTGGATGTCTGCAGACTCCTTCCCCGCTGTGACTGGCTGGCTGTCCTTACTACGGTGCTCTGTCAAGTCCGAGCTGTGAGTCCAACCCTGTGCTGAGTTCTGAGAATTGTTTTCGAGACTCCCCAGCACGGAGTGGGTTGGGGGGGCCCAACACCTTACAATGGTTTTACGGAATAACACTCTTGACTTAAACATGGAAAAGTACAAACGTCTCCTAACTCCTGAGTCACAGTTTTCTTTTCCTCACAAAGACTGATCTCCATGCCATCTCATCTTTCTGACAAGCAAATAGGTCGAACTTTATTTCTTTTTCTAATAGTCCCTAAAATCTGCTAGGACACCAGAGACACATTCAGTTTCAATATAAATACCAAATAAAGAAAACGGATGCGCAGATTTTAAGAAGCACTTCTGCTGTGTGAACGGTATAAATTTTAATCCAAATAAGGTTAAGAGAGTGGCTCCGTAGAGCTCTGCAGCCCGGGGCGGGGCGCGCGCAGCTGGGCTCCTGATTGTGCGACAGCTGGCAGGCCTCTCGCCCCAGCTCTTATTTTAGCTTCCTCGGAGTCCTGGCCCTGCGACACGTCACCCCGCATCTCCAGGAACCTTCAGAAGGGATTTCTGGAACGTCCCATCTTCTTCATTTTCTTGGGCTCATTAAGTTAGTCCACGTGAAGAGGAGGGGTAGCCTGAAAGAACCTGTGGTAGGGTATGATGGTGGGTGACAGGTCCGAGAGGCAGGAGGCCGTAGCTCTTGGTGTCCTTCACTGTCGCCGGCTAAACTATTGTGAAAACTGCCATCGACGCATTGCACGCCGGCTGGTTTACACGGGACGTCCGTCCGAGAGCCGGTTAAGTCCCTCTGAAAGGGCCGGATTTCCTGAGCTGCCTCCAGTCCCTATGTACGAGCGTGCTAGGGCTTCGGAGGCATTTTACAACGTGAGTAACAGGTTTCAGGACCCTGTGAATTTTATTGTTCGCTCACGGAGCGGCCTGGACTGCATGCCAGAGTTTGCTGTGACAGAAAATGGAAATTAAAAGGAAAAACTCAGTTTGCCTCGTGCGAAGGGCTGTCTCTGGTTGCCCGGGCTTCAGGCCGCATGTCCCAGTGGCACCCTATAACAATACTCATTGTTACGGAATCAGAGGCCTGGAATGACAGACAGGCTCAACTGACGTCACCTGCCCTGAGTGGGAGTGCACTTAGTAATAAGCCTGTATACGTTCCTTTTCTTCAGTCTTTTGAAGTATTGGGTATACTGATGAGAACCTACATTATTGCCCTTGCTGCACGATTAAGCCAGTCAATCAAAATGTGCCCCCGGATGGTACCCAAAGCGCCCCCACTTGTCGCCAGCACCTTCGCGGCCACCGCGCAGGCGTCCGCACGTGCTCCTTCTCAGCCGTGAGGAACCGGACCTTCCTCCCGTGCCGTCCCGCGTGGAGGTTCTCTTCTCCCCCGTGACGAGCCCCCGTAGCCGCGAGCCTCCCTGACTCCCACCGCAGCCCCGCCTGGTGCTTTTCTCCGAGCGTTGCGGACAGCCTTGATGGACGGCCTGTGTTGCACGGAAATAAAACTCCCTCGTTAGTGTCCTCCCGCCCCGATTTCCGACGGGGAGGAAGAGCTCCATCGTGGTGAGCCCTGGGCCCGGCCTCCGCTGCGTGTGTGACGTGCCCGCCATCCCCGGCTCTCTCCTCTCCGGCCACCGGCGGGAGGACGCAGCTCATGCTTCCAGCCACGTTGCAGGTGGCTCCTCTACCCGGTGGCCATCGCGTCAGCTGATTGCCTACAGACCTTGCCGCAAGAATTATCTCATGTAAAATACATCTTTTTTTTTTTTTTTCCTGCTCAGAAACTAAGAAAATGAAAACCAAATAACACAGACGGCGAGCGCCTCTAATCCCCCTTGTCACCCCTTGTACCACCTGCAGTCTTTTGGACAAGGCCCAGTGCCCTCGTCTCACTGCAGAAGGCCTTCGTGCTCGCTGCTTTATCTGCTTCCATCCTTGCTTACTATTTACTTAATTATCTCCTTTACGTCCGCTCACTAGCTGCTGCGGCCTATTTCCAATTTAAATAAGCCTGCCCACTCGTCGCCTTCATCTGAAGATGCCGTGCAGTTGGGCAGCGACGGCCCCACTTGCAATTTTCTGGTCTGCACGGAACGCCGCCGCCTTTGAAATACAGAACCGTGTTACACGGCCCCACGAGCGCCGACTGAGCGTGGCCTGTGAGCCACCCAGTTCTCCTTTCTGGTCTTGCGACATCCCGTTTCCATCATTAGAGTTCTTCCTTGCCGTCTCTCCACCACAGGTGCTCGTTCTTGTCCCTTTAGGGCCTCCTGATCCGACCTCAGCCGGCTCCTCTGACCCACGCTCAGTCTCTGGTCTTCCGCACGTCGTGCTTGCACGTTGTGACATTCTACATTCCGCTCATGTCATTTTCCGGTAGTTTAAAGGTTTTCCACAATTCCAGATGGGTTGTCTGACGTATCCCCCAGGTGTCCGATATTCTTTGTCAAATACCAGAGCTTCCAGGAATCAGACACGAATCTCTTTGGGCGCTTCGCTCTCTCTCCTCTACCGCACACAAGCACCTGGACTCCCCTGGACTTCCCGTAATGCTGACAGGCTGAGAGCTGTAAAGTGGACTGGGGGCGCAGAGCCCTAATGCTGGATCGTTAAGCTCTGACCGCCTCAGTGGGGGAAACAGAATCATGTCTATGGGATGCAAGTTAGGGTTCACTGATTTTTCAGGTGAGAGAAACAGCGTGAGTAAAGGCTTAGAGGTCAAGAAAAAGGAATGTGGGTGAAGTGCAAAAGTCAGCACGTCCGCAGCAGGGAGCATGGGGGCGACATGGGGAAAGATGTCACTGGGGAGGCGAGCGGGCACCACGTCAAGTAGGGCCTCGGAAATGGGGCCAATCGTCTGGGTTTGGTCCTGAGTCAGGGCTGAGCAACTGCAAGGGTGACATGTTGTGTAGGGAATGGATAGGCGGTGGCTGTCGGTAAGAGGAAGCACGAATACAAGTTAGGAGCCTCTGCAACAACCCCAGAAACAGACCGGAGTTGGCGTGACGGTTCGTGGGAGGGACGATTGAAATCATCAGGATTTATCGATCAGCTGGGTAGGCGTGTGAGGGCGTCAGAGGGGGCCTGGGAAGCTGTCCGATACCTGGTTTTGGCTGTGGGGAGATCACTGTACCATTCGTGGGCAGAAAACCTGGGGAGAGCTTGAGGCGGAAGGCAGCAAGTTGGATACCATCCATGTCAGATGTGGGGCGTGCCTGCGAAGTGAGTTGCCCACAAGGCAGTGTGCTGTGTCAGAAGCTCAGAAGAGAGATCTTGAAGATTCAGGAATTGTCGGCGTAGGGAGGGTCCCAAGCGCGGGCACAGGCATGGATTCCCTTGGGAAGAGCTGCTAGGAGGTGCAGGCAAAGGGCTCAGGCTGAACCCCACGTGGGATAAGGACGCCAGCCGTTGGCTTAGGGCCCGCCCTGGCCCAGTGTGACCTCACCTTAACGAATTGCACCTACAAAGACCCTATTTCCAAAGAAGGTCACGTGCTGAGGTTCTGGGTGGACATGACTATTTGGGAGGCGATGTGATTCCTCTCACTACAGCCAGCAAAGGAGCGTCTCAGAAATACGGCAGTGGGTTCCCACTGGGAGATGCACTGCCTGTCACATCAGAACGGGGGTCGGCTCAGGCAGGTGGGCGGAGGGGGCCCCGGAACCTCATTCCCCACTGTGATCGATGCCCAGGGCCAGGCCCTGAGGGAGGCATTGTTGAATCTGGATTTTAAAATAAGCTCAGCTCCCTACTATGAAGAAATTTAGAGCGGAGAAAGAGTTCCACCTGCTTTAGGGCTCCGCGTTGTTGCTGGAGCTGACGACGGACGGCCTGTCATTTGCCCCGAGCCTCAGGGGGCTCCCGGGCTGCCTCGCAGAGGCCCCAGCGCGCACCCCTCCCTTCACTCGCAGACACTGAGCGGGAGGCAGATGGAGGACCAACCCGGAAACGTGGCGGTGGGCTGTCACATAATCAGGGGAAGACGGCCCGATTGGAAGTGCTCGCAGGCTGGGAAGATACACGCCGAAACAGCCCCGAGGGAGCACGGACACCGCAAACGGGGTTTCCCGAAGTCGCGCTGTTGCCGTGATGGGCCACACGCCAGTGAGCAGCGGGCGTGCTGTTGCAGAGCCAAGCGCTGCGCGTGTCTGTTCAGAAACGGAATGAGGGAGAAAAGGTCATCGCAAAAGATGAATGAAAATAGACGGGGTGGGACAGCGTCCCCGGTGTCGCTGGAGTAACGTTCCACAGAGTCTGTGTTTGGGAAGCACTGCGACCAGTCCAGGGAGGCGCCCGTGAGGACTGGTGACACGTTCCGAGCGAGCACCATCATTGGTACAGAAACCTTCCCGCATACCAAACACACGGCGAGTGTTTAAGTTTAAAAAGACCCATTGCCGTTATCTCCCAGCGCTCTGGCCACCTTCTGAGGCGGTTCTGGAAGTCCTCTGTCGTGCGTGTCTTCAGTTGTGCTGTCGTCTCTGCCTCGATGTCCTGAATCGATTTGGTTCACACATCACTTCTGGTACGGCCATTGCTGTCAGATAAAGACATCACGGCGTGTCCTCATCCACCTTAGTCACCGGATCTGGCAGCGTGTGACTTCTGGCTCTTCCCCAAAGTCACGATGACCACAAAAGATCAACATTTTGAATCGATTCAGGACGTGGAGGCGGCCACGACAGCGCAACTGAAGACACTCACGACAGAGGACTTCCAGAACCGCCTCAGAGAGTGGTAAGAATGATGGGATGAGT
The DNA here is from genome assembly GCA_004026885.1 of Lyroderma lyra. Taxonomy (NCBI): domain Eukaryota; kingdom Metazoa; phylum Chordata; class Mammalia; order Chiroptera; family Megadermatidae; genus Lyroderma; species Lyroderma lyra. Next base: position 61,764 of record PVJL010007514.1, on the reverse strand, counting down.
GTGTTCAGTGTGAGGGGGAGTATTTTCAGGGGGCTAGTGGCAATGTGTCTTTTATTATAATTTTTTTTTAATTTAAACATTCATTGTATTTTTTGATCACACCTCGTGAGTTGCTTTTCTGAACCACACACACCTGTATGTAATTTTTATTAATGGCGAGTTAGATACCCTTCTTGGCTCCCTCCTGGACCTAGGATTGTTTAATATCTAGATGAATAATGATTTTTGCTGCTCTGGAACAGAGGGACCGTGGCCCTCACATTTCACTAACAAAGGAAGGAAGGCGAGTGGGGGCAGTGGGCAGGGAGGGGTCTGCTTCCCGTCCTTGGTCACGGCCATCACACGCTGAGGACGTGAAGCTGAAGGGCAGAACAGACGAAGCCACCTCCGCCCACAGGCACAAGGCTGCAGACCGCTGTGACCTGCCTGAGCCCGGAGTCTAACAGGTGGCCCTGCTACGTCCAGTCTGTGCTCGGAGGGTGGCTGTCCATTGTTGCCCTTGCATTCATTAGGGCCACACATAAGACTGTTTGGCTCCTAGTTTTATATCTCACTCAGGTATCAGATTTCAAAAACAGCTGAATCTGTTCAAGAAAATACCAATAAAAGTTTTCCTGAATGAAAGCTTAGAAAAATGAACAAATTACCCAGGAAAGTACAACATTATTGAACTGCTCCCACTTTGTGATTTTGTTTTTCCTGGAGTTTCCCAGAAAAGACTTCCGGCATGTGTGAGGGCTGACAGTTCCACCATGCACTTATGTAGGCAGCGCTGTGCAAAGAACTCGGTGAGGTGTCATCACCTTGGTCTATCTGTGTCTCACAGCTGTGTTCGTGTCGACGTGGGACAGCGTCTTGCTGAGTGGCGTTCATTATTGTTGTTGTGTGTTTTTGTGTGCCATTGTGAGAATGTTGGAGCTTGAATTAGAGCAAAGAACAAATATTAAATTTCTTGTTAAACTTGGCAAGAGTGAAAGTGAAATCAGGGACGTGTTAGTCCAAGTTTATGGGGATAATGCCATGAAGGAAACAGCAGTGTGCACACGGATTAAATGTTTTTCTGAGGGAAGAGAAAGCATCACAGATGAAGAGAGGTCAGGGCAACCAGAAATGAGCAGAACTGACAAAAACATTGCGAAAGTTCATCGAATTGTGCATGAAAATCATCAGCTGACTGTGAGAAGCATAGCAGACCAAGTCAACATCGATAGAGAAACAGGAAAATCCTAACTGAACATCTTGGCCTGAGAAAGGTGTGTGCAAAAATGGTCCTGAAGGAGCTCATGGATGAGCAAAGGCAAAGGAGAGTCCAAGTTTGCCTCCAAGACCTTTTGGAGAAGCAAGACGATGTTCTGGGCCGTGTTATTACTGATGATGACACATGGGTGTACCAATATGACCCTGACACAAAGCGACAAAGTGCGCAATGGAAGTCAGCCAATTCTCCACGACCAAAAAAGTTCCATCAGTCCAAATCAAGAGTCAAAATGATGTTGCTAAGCTTTGTTGATATCAGAGGGATTGTTCATTATGAATTCGTACCAACTGGACAAACAGTCTACCAAGTTTATTATTTGGAAGAGCTGAAAAGGCTGCGTGAAAAAGATGAAAACGACCTTTTTGCCAACAACTCATGGCTCTTGAAGCATCATGACAACACACCAGCTCACACGGCGCTGTCTGTGGGGGAGTTTTAGCCAGCACACTAATAACTGTATTGGGACACCCTCCCTACTCACCTAATCTGGCCCCCAGGGACTTTTTATTTCTTTACCTGAAGATAAAGGAAATATTGAAAGGAAGACATTTGATGACATTCAGCACATCAAGGGTAGTATGAGGACAGCTCTGATGGCCATTCCAGAAAAAGAGTTCCAAAACCGCTTTGAAGGGCGGACTAGCGCTGCATCGGTGCACAGCTTCCCAAGGGGAGTCCTTCAAAGGTGACTGTAATGATACTCAGCAGTGAGGCGTGTAGCACTTTTCCTAGGATGAGTTTGCGAAATTAATCGTCCGACCTGGTATACATGCGTATAAGGTACCCGGTAACTACAGCAGAATCAAACAGTCTTAAGGGCATAATGAAAACCCATAATTCAGACTCCGACTTTACATCTTGCTTATACATTTTTTTGTATGGCCTATTTTGAATGTCACGTGAAATTTTAAAAAGAAAATTCCATTTCTTGCTAAGTTCAGATTTCAAGTTTCAACTTTGCATAAAACTAAATCATTTCCTTGTATCAAATGGTATCGAAAAGCGTTTCCTTGATGTGCCCTTGAATTCAGACTCATGAGGGCCTAACACCTCCCTGTAATACTTTCTTCTGGCATCTAAGGATGCCAAATAGTTACCCCTGTGGATGGTTATTTATTGAATAGGTACATCCCTTATTAGATAGCACCCCCCAACCCATGAAGTCTAATCCTTGAAGATTCAAGCTCATCCCTGGTATCTAGTACCATGCACAATGGGTTCTCAATGAATAATAAGTGAAGGAACAAAAGGCAAAGAGAGGAAGTACAGTGAGGGAAGAGGATTAATATTCCTCGAGGATGTGCTATATGCCAAAACCCGTCAGGCTCTGAACGTAATTCAGGCTTTCAACTAAAAACAGAAAAGTTTTCATTTTTATCACAGTTTTAGTAATCGCTTGAATGTGTTTGTTCTTGCAGTGAAATAAGAGAAGACTGTAATGAAACTAAGCTAATGAAGGGAGTACTTCTCAGGTTTCATCATTGGTTTTACGTTGTATCATTTGGTACATTTGTAGATTATAATAACCACCTTCTGAGTTTCTGTTTTGGATGCTTTGACGTCAGATCCTTGCTGACTTTGCAGGAACTGTCCCTTACATGTGCCTGGTGCCTGGAGAGAGCAAAGCACTCGCTTTCCGGGGAACCTTTACGAGGTGTGATCAAAAACTACAGTGAACGTTTAAATTAAAAAAAAAAATTATAGTAAAAGACGGATGGCCATGGATGCCCCTCAAAATGCTCCCCCTCGCTTCGCACACGTGTCCCCTCGTTCCTGCCACTCTCTGAGGCGGTTCTGGAAGTCCTCTGTTGTGAGTGTCTTTAGTGGTGCTGTCGTGGCCGCCTTGATGTCCTGAATGCATTCAAACCGGTGACCTTTTGTGGTCATGGTAACTTCGGGGGAGAGAGAGTCGTATGGTGCCAGATCTGCTTATTCGGGTGGATGAGGGCACACTGTCGTGTTTTTATCTGACAGAAATGGCCCTCCCAGAAGTGATGTGTGACCTGAATTGATTCAGGTGTGATAAAAAATTATAGTGAATGTTTAAACTGAAAAAACATTTATTATAGTAAAAGACACATTGCCATTAATTCCCCTCAAAACACCCCCCGCCCTTGCTTCGAACAATGTGTCTTTTACTGTAATAAGTTTTTTTTTAAATTTATACCTTGTATGACCTCTGTTAATACTTTCGCCTTGTGAGTTAATGGGAGTTTTCTGAATGGTTACAGTGAGAAAGCCCTCTCATTATTCTGGTATTTCATTTAATAAGATCATTATACACAAGCATTTCAGTAATTTGATTTTTGGGGGGTCAATTTTTATCCTTCCAACTAACATAATTTACCACCAGGATAAACAGATTGATTTACATTTTTATAGAAAATAGACTAAAATTCAGTGACAGACATCAAGAATATTTTGTTCTGTTACTGTATTTTTGTAAGAATAGTTTCTTGTTCCAAATTCTGTTTGAAGCTCATTCACAGAGGCAGACTTGAAGCACTAAATAGGTATGGATAGGTAGACTCACAATCTCTTATTCACAGTTCCCAAACCTCCCAAATTCTGAAAATCCGAAGCAATTTTCATCAGCGTGTGGCCAACCCATTTGGTGACAAAACCGAATCTGAACTGATGAGGCCATTTGTCCTTTATTTCTTCTTCTTCATACTCATGCAGCAGGAATAGGAATGGGTTAGATGCTGACCCAGGTGGTGGGGTCAACAGGATGATGCACCCTGTCTGGGTGATGATGTTCTAATATTCATAAAAAGTTCTGAATTTTGAAACACACACCCATCCCCAGGAGTTTCAGATGACTGATCATGGACCAAACTCCATGTGCACGTGTGTTCACGTGGCGTACGTGTTTTGGTTACTTACCTCCTTTACAACATTTAATTTTATTCACTGTTGTGATTCCTTGTTAATTTTAAAAATTAATTTGAAGGAATGCAGTGAAGCAAGACCAACAGTGTGAGGCAGATCTCGATGGGTCCTTTGCGTAGGAGTTGCTGTAGATGCAAAGGTGACTAAGACCCACTGCACTTCTGTGAGGACAGATGTAAAGTAAGTAGTAGTGACACAGTGTGACTGATGCAGTTTAGTGGTATTCAACGTGCTTCTAGTTCAGAGAGGAGGGGCCTGCCACTTGCCTGGAGCGATCTCGGAAGACCGCAGGGAAGAGGGGATTTTTGAAAAGGAAACTAGGGGAAGGCAGTGCACCAGGTCATGACATGGGAAAGGGCTGCTCAAGGCCAGTCCTCCCGGTTCTCAAGGCAAAAGCTAACTACGCCAGTGGTCCCTTAAATAACCCGACACACTGCTATGCTAGCCAATTCTCAAACTGTGCTCAGTATCACTGTCATTAGTGAGCGACATTTTAAAGCTCTGCAACACCAATAGAGGTTCCTAGAAAAGCATCCTGGCTCTTGACCTGTCCCTGCATGGAAGCAGAAGATAAAGTTATTGCAGGAATTCATGAAATGCCAGTGCAGTTTGGATTATCTTCAAGGAGCCACCTTTAACCAAGCACCAAATATTCCTGTCCCTCATGGCCGTTCCTTGGACAAAATGACCCTGAGACGGTGGGTGCATTTACTCCATCCATAAAAATCTCATTAGCAAGATAAATATAGGAACCCCTTTCTCCCCCATAAACGCATACCACTTGCCTGCGGTATTTAACGCTCACGGTGGAATCGGCAGTGCAGAAGTCCAAACGCTTAACTCCGAGAAATGCCAACAGCAAAGATAAGATCTGTTGGATCCCATTCAAGGAAAGAAGATAACAAGGTGGTTTTAAGCAACAGTGCCAAAGGAGAGGTGACAGGCAAAAAACACAATAAATTTAAAGCAACCCCTCCGCCCCGTTTCTGTTCTACTAAATTATCTTGGGGGAAATCTAACACCGTTCCTAACGGCATCTGTAACTCCGCCGCTGAGTCCCTTTGCACTCTGCTCGGCGGCTGACACAAATCATCGAGAATCCGTACAATAAATCATTTGAGAATACGTAGAGGCCATGAGCCAGGGAGGAGATCTAGCATTGAATCAAAGGTGACCTAATATTCTACCTCCATCTGTAAAATGAAAAATATTGTTCCATTTAATCACCAAGCAGTATTAATTCAGGGGGGCAAATACTGAACCTTGCAACAAAGGGGTGGTTTGGAATAAATTAGAAGGAAAAAAAATACTGAACCCAGAGATTAGGGGCCTGGCTTCTTGTTAAGATTCTGTACCCTCACAGCTGATTCCCCTAGTTAATTCCCAGCTCACTGCTGGGAGTTCCAGATCACTCAAGGTACAACGTAGGAGGTTTGATTATATGAATGCTAAGGCCTATTCCGTCTTTCAAATTCTATGGCACTATTTGTACTGTAGGGTATGATCATGTGTGGATCTCTTACTTGGCCTTTAAGCTGGATTATTATGTTTTGTAGCTTTATTGTTTATGCAACTGTTAATAAAGTAATAATAGCTAATATTTTGTAAATGACACCATTTAATAGAGACGATGTACATGATCATGCCCATTGTTCACAGTGTTTTCAGAGTGCGCGCCCAGCTTTCTGCTGGACTCCATGTATGACCTAAGGATAACCCAAGAGTACTTCGTGCATCAAAAGAAACCATTATAACTGATAAAAAGTTGTAAAGCCCACTGTGAACAGCGCTGCAATGAACACTGGGGTACATAAGTCTTTGCGGACTAAGGTTTTCAAGTTTTTTGGGTAGATCCCAAAGAAGGGGTCAGTCATATGGTAACTCCATTCCCAATTTTCTGAGGAAGCTCCACACCGTCCTCCATAGTGGTTGTACCAGTTTGCACTCCCACCAGCAGTGTGTGTATACAACAAGTTGATGCACTGTAGAATTGTACACCTGGAACCCATGTAATTCTTGCTAACAAATGTCACCCCAGTAAGTCTAACAATAAAACAAAAAGATAAAGCCCATACCTTTTATACCCCTTTTGAGGAACTATTACAGTGATTTAAATATATCTATATCTATATCTATATCTTTGGTAATAGTCCCCTTGTCATCCAGCCTGTGCCCCTTAGCAAATGCTCATGAGAGCATTCCTATGAAAAGAGGAGACGCATTGAAATCTGTCAGGATCCGATGCATCACACACGGAAGCGCTGCACAAAGGCCGATGAAGCAGAAGCCGGGACTGCACAGCGTTACCTGGTTATGGCTTTTCCAGTTTTAGAAAACAGATTCCATTGCTTTATTATTAATTCATGTTCTGAAATACAATGGCCTATTTCCTAAAAGTTCTGGCATCATTTTCTTTTGCAATTCTTAACTAAAGCTTATTAATGTACTTAAAACTATTTTAAGTGCTTTACATGTACTAATTGATTTAATTATCATACCACTTCCTTTTTTGTTTAAAAATATTTTTTATTAAAATATAGCTACCATGCAATATTATATTAGTTTCAGGTGAATACCACAGTTACTCAATAGTTAAGATAGGAAAGAAGTGGTCACCATGGTGAGTCCAGCCACCATGTGATACTGTCCGGCACTGTCACAATGTTATTGACTCTATTCCCTGTGCTGTGTGTCACATCCCCGTGACGTGTTTGTCTTATACCTGGAAGCTGGAAACTTTTATTCCCCTTCATCTCCCCACTTTACAATTTTTCAATCACAGTTGGCATTCATTATGATTTTATATTGATTTCGGTGTACAGCTCAGTGGGTAGCCATTTAGATCATTTAGGAAGTGGCCCCTCTGACCTGTCTAGCCCCCACCTGGCACTAAACGTAGGTATTACCATACGCCTGCCTGAATTCCCTGCGCCGTTCCCCACAGCCTCAGACTACTTCGTAACAGTCCATGTGGACTTGTTGGTGCCGCCGCCTTTTCACCCACACCCCGACCCCTCCCATCTGACGACCGTCAGCATGTTCTCCGCATCCGCGAGTTGTTTATGTCGCACGTAGAAGCGGAATCTCACCGCGTCCGTCTGTCTGTCGGACCCACTCCGCTCAGCACCGCACCCCCAGGCCCGTCCACGCGGCCGGAGAGGGCGAGAGCCCGCTGCCTCCGCCGGCCGAGCCGTGTTCCGCCGTACACACGAGGGCTGTCTGGGGAACGCAGCCAGAAATGCCTCCGCTGTTCCCGCCACGTGGCTGGGTACTGTCCGGCCGGCTCTCCTGCGGGCACCACGCCTCTGCACCCGTTCCTGCGTCCGCGGCCCCAGGCTGCCCCCACGTCTTCCGCTGTAAACAAGGCTGCAGCCAACCTGGGGATGAAGCCGTCTCCTCCGAGTAGCATTTTGGGTTCCGCAGATAAATGCCCGGAAGTGGGGTGACGGGGTCCTTCTTTGCCTCTTGTTACAGCCTTTGTTTTAAAGTCCTTTTTGTCTGCTATAAAGTATTGCAGCTTTCCTTTCCATGTATATGAAATACCTTTTCTCATTTCTATCTTTTTCCTTTCAGTTTTTAATGTATCTTGGATCTGAAGTAAGTCTCTTGTAGGCAGCACGTGTGAAGATTTGGTTTTCTTATCCATTCAATGGAGCATTTAATCCATTTACATTGAAAGGAGTTGGTGACAGATATGTAGTTACTGCCATTTTATTATTCAATATTTATTAAGAAGTTGCTCTAAGTTGTTTTGAGGTACTCGTGTGGTGGAGCTGCTTCTCGCCTGGGAAACTCTATCTGGCCTTCTCTCTCGGCATGTACAGACAGACAAGTTGAGTCACAGTAGTGGGTGGTTAGAAGGAATGATTTCTTGCCTGGAAAAGAGGAAAATATTAGACATGTGAATATGGAAAAATAGCGATCGGTGTTCTTGAGACATAATATCTGAAGCCACAGTCACCCCACCCTGAAGAACAGTTCTCTGAACCCCCAATGCCTAGGGCTGTTGTCTAGAGCATTTCTCAAATATTTTGCAAAGTCTAACTTTTAGATCGTGCTACTCACTGAGTGACACAAAACATAAACTCATTTCCTTGTAAATACCAACAACATTCATCTTACCATGTTTTGCTGTATAATGCACACTTTTTTGGACCAAATTTGTGAGAGGAAAATAAGGATGCGCATTATACATGGGTAGTCATAATTCCATATCTATATAAATGTTTTTAATTCTTTTATTTATGCTTATGAATGAAAAGTGTAACTTTAGAAATCAACGATACCCGTATGCAAAATAATACCTTGGAATATGATAATTTTTTTATATAAAATATTTTTGTATGTAAGATTTCACGCACCTTGTATCTATTCTTGTGTTTTGTAATTACTTGTTACATAAAATTTTTTGTAGCATAATATGTTAAAAATAAGTCTAAAATTCCTTTATAATACAAAAACAAGTACCTATATACAAACAAATAAAAATTTCAATTAAAAAATTGAAATAAAAGATCTTTTCCCTGATGGTTTGGGCCAAAAACGTGGGTGCACATTATACACGGGAGCGCATCGTACATGGGAGCGCATCGTACACACGGGTGCATCATACATGGGAGCGCATCGTACACGGGAGCGCATCATACACGGGAGTGCCTTGTACACGGGAGCACATTGTGTACACAAGTGCATCGTACATGGGAGCACATCGTCACAGGAGCGCATTGTACACACGAGTGCATCGTATACCATGAGTGCAGCGTACATGCTAGTGCATCGTACATGGCAAAATATGGCATATCCTCAGTGCTTCGCCTCCTGGCATGTTTGTGAAAATGAAATACTCTGTTTCTATCTGACACTATCTGGCTTATACTTGATAATTTTAGATACCACCCAATATGATACCAACGTGGGTTTTGAAAGTTATAATTACTAGTAATACCACACTACTACTATTAATGGTATCAAGGAAAATCACTATCACATAATTGTATGTTTATGGAATGTAGAACTTTGGCTAAAGCATTGTACATAAATATATATTTATGTACTCAATATTTAGCATTAAGTCTTCCTACATCTAAGAGCACTTAGCTGTTTAACACTTAGCCTCTTTGTTGGTCCAAGTTAAAAAAAAAGACAAAACAATGTTTTTCCTTTTATGTGTATGATAGCTACAAATGAATCAAACTTTTGAGGTTATATAACTAAGCCTAGCAACAAAAAACCTATTCTATTCAAAGATGGGGAATGTTCGGCGGGCATTCCGCCACTGTCCCTCCCCTGGTTATGGCAGACATCGCTCAGTGATCAAAGCCAGAGGCAGCTTCAGACCTCTGAAATGGTCCTGGAGGAAGCCACCACACATCAGGCAGCCAGCGACAGTTTAAGGAGCAAACCAATCCACCAAGCGAGACGGAGCTCGAACACGACATCTTACTATCCGTAAGTTTCTCCTACCTCTATCTATAAACCAAAACAGATCTCTCACCCACATGCTAAATTGAAGGCAATGAGCCCTTAGTTGTAAGAAATAAAATGGAGGGAGAAGATCACTGAGGGTTATTTAATTGTCCTTCTGGACCTCCATCCCCAGAGAAAGCATGTTCTCCACCCCCACCCCCGTATGAAGCAATCCGTTTGGGAAAAGTAAGTCAGCAAGGATTCCAGCCTCAGGAATTTCTTTCTACAGGAAATAGGGCCTTGTAAGCCGAAGGGCGGGACTCCTCAAAGGAAGTCTGCTACAACGTTTCCAGATGTCAGCCACACAAACCTGACCCCGGGCTCTTCTGGAAGGCCCAGGCTGCCTAAGAATAGAAATGGGCTGTGCGGCCGGCAGCTGACAACGATTTCTTCTTGTTTTTATTTACGCAGTTTTAGGGATGCCTTCCCTTTATAATTTATATATTCTTGGTTGCAAGTTTCACTGCTGGTCCATTGACGAGCATTAGAAGTTGAAAGTAACTATTAAATGTGAGACTCTTTTTGTGTGTAGGCGTGGGAGGAGTAGAATAACCTACCAGGAAAAGAATATAGCACTTGACCTCTACCAAAATATCCAAAACGAACAAGTACCCCACAATGTCAAAGCATTGAACCTGTAGATTTCAATTCACGAACATGAGTTACATGTTTTCTCATTTGGGGTCGCAGTAATATCTACACCGAGCATAATCAAGCTCTCTGGCTCAGTCAGCTTGGGCTGCCATAAAAAATACTCAGACTCTGTGGCTTAAACAACAGAAATGCATTTTCTCAGTCCTGGAGGCTGGAAGTCTGAGATCAGATTGGCAGCCTGGTTGGGTTCTGATGAGAATCCTCTTCCTGGCTTGTCAATGGTCACCTTCTTGTTATGTTCTCATATGGCCTTTTCTGGGTACATACACTAGGGAAGGGAGAGAAATTTCTTTTCCTGCCTCCTCTTATAAAACCACAAACCGTATTACAAGGACCCCACCCTCATGACATCATCTGACGGCAATGACCTCCCAAAGACCCCATCTCCAAATAGCATCACACTGGGAGTTAGGGCTTCAAGACATGAACTTGGAGGAGGACATGGGCTTTCGGCCTGTCACACTCTCAAAAAAAGACAGTTGATTGGTTGATCTTAAAAAAACTTGAGTTTGAAGTTTTATTCCAATTCCACCAACTAATGTGAGAAATATATAGAAAGGTTTCCTGCTAAGAAAATCAGAGGATAATAAGAAAACCTACTAGAATTTAAGAGAGTATTTTAAGAGTATAGTAAGGTGATCAGATATAAAAGTCAATATGCAAAAATCAATAGCATTTTTAACAGCAGTAATCAATTAGAAAACATCATGATAAAAAAAAGAAATCATTTACAGTAACAAAAAAACCCCAGTTTATACTTAGGACTAAATAGAAAATGCATAAGATTTCCCCTTCTGTAATAGCAAATAATACAAACAAACTGAACATCAACAAAGGAGAGTAAATCAATTAGAGAACATGCATTATTATAAAGAAAAAAGGAGACCTGTATATACATCAGGAAGTTCTTTAAGACCCAAGTTAAAAAAAAGTTGGCATACAATAATAGAATCATATGTAACTAGGTAACTACGACCTATGTATGTAACAAAGATGTTTGTCTCTATTTTTTACTACATATGCTTTTGCATGGATTGACTCTTTTATTGTGAGAAGATATTTATGTGTTTCTATTTAACCAAAAAGTTTTTTCTTTTAAAATAATCCTGAGAGTATTCAGGGAAGGCCAGTCACGGGGGCTCACCTCTTCACATAGCAGAGAAGTGCTTCTAGGACAGTGTAAGGACCGCGTGTCTGTCACTGACGTGATCTGGGCCTCTCGGTGCTTACATTTTCCCTTGAGTTGGGGCGTCGTGGCCCATTTTTCTTTTTCTGGAAGTGTTGAACTAGACAGAAAAGGAAATTCTTTAAGGGTATTCGGATCCTTGTTGTGCAAAATTGCATTGTTGGAATGGGTTTTAGATCTGACCCAATGCAACTGAATTTCCGAGATGGCCAGGAAACTTTGATGGGAATTTCATATTTCTCCTGCGTGAGTCGCCCTCCCTTATCCAAAAACCTGGGAAAACTTGACGCCGGAAAACTTACATCAGGGGGTATTACTCGCCCAACTTCTAAGACAACAGCGTAAGAAAACAAAAAGCAAAAAACAGAGAATTTTATTCAAAGAATAAAAATTAATAAATATTTTTCAGCAAACAAATGAATACTGTGATGCCACCTGATGACCCACAAAACCTGTTTCCCAGTGTTACTTCAATTCTATTAGAGCTTTTAAATCCGTATCACCTTCTGTCAGCTCTGCGCAGGACTGACCTGGTCGGTTCACCTTCGCTGGTCACGTCCCTGCAGGAGGGCCGTCAGCCCTGCTGCTGTGTTTAAGGCACGGCGCGTTCTCTTAGTCAGGTCCTGTGTGTCCCCAGCGCCCTTCCGGAAACTCTCCTGTTTGCTTAGATAGTGGCAAGGAAAGGCCCGAATCTCTCCTTCAATTTGGTGATCGTTGATGACTGTTTTCTTGAATATTTGTCGAATAGTTGGCAAAGTCTCAGTTTTAGGTCGTGCTCCTCAGTTGCACAAACTCATTTCTGCTAAACATCAGCCCCAGGCGTGTCCTGTCCTCGGCCACTCACCTCCGGGCACGTCCGAGTCGGACGATGAAGCCTACTCTGTTTTTATCTGGCACTCACTGTCTGGCTCACACTTCATTAATAATCTTAGATCCCGCCCAAGGCGAGACCACGTTGGATTCTGAAAGTCAGAATTGCTAGTAATACCACACCACCTGCATTAATGATAAGAGGGAAAATCCCTTCTGTGCAGGGCGCAGACCCCGTGTAATAGTAACAGTCTCTTCCGGAATGCGGGACTCTGGCTCCAGCCCGACTGAGGATGCCACTGACTTGCTTCCAGGGCGCACGCTTGGGCAGTAGTGCCCACTACCTTTTCTGCTCAGGGCCTATCTGATCTGTTTGCAGCTAACCGGCCTCTGCGTACTCGGACACGGGTCTGGGTGAAAAGACCACCTCCCCACCTTTACGTGTAGAACGCCCCTGCCCCTTGGCCGGTGCAGGATGATGGACTGTGGCTCTGACCATGACGTTGAACGAGCCGCATGAAACCGCTCCCAGCTCCTGAGTTGCTCTGTCAGGTCCTCCCCGAAGAAGTCGCCCGGGCGGAGGTCGCTGGGCAGCCGCGAAGCCCCTCCGGAGCCCCGAGCCGCCCTCCCGCGGGGCCTGCGGTCCACTCGCACGGAGCGGGGTGCGCTCCGCGTCCCCGGTTGCAAACCCCACCCCCACCCCCAGTCCCGGGGTCCCATCTGCATCCGCGCACCAGCCGGCGGCGGCGTGGTGGGGAGAGGCTGCATTGAGTCTCAGGGACTTTTTTTGGAGAGCTTTCAGCGGTTTGTCCCTTTCGTGATGGGTGATTGACACGAACAGTGTGCAATGTGACAATGCACCCACCCAGCCCGCCCTGAGGGTTCCGCAGATTTTTACCAAAAAACAGCACGACCCCCGTGCCCCACCCTCCCTAGTCACCAGATCTCTCCCCAGGCGACTTTTTGTTCGTTTGTTTCCCCGGATGAACAAAGTGCTCAGAGGGAAACGTTTTGTCACAGTGGAAGAGGTGACACAAAAAACAGCAGAAGCACCAAAAGGCATCACAATCGACGGGTTCAAAAACTGCTTTGAGCCGTGGAAAAAGCCCTCTCGATAGGTGTGTCGCGTCCGATGGGGAGTACTTGGAAGGGGACTGAAGTTACAACACGTAAGCATAAATGCACCATTTTTATAAATCGATTCTGGGTTCTTTGGGGGCCCCCCATGTCTGCTAGTGGGAAGCGCCCAGGTGCCCCTCCAGGCTGCCTCAGGGGGGTCCCTCCGGAAGGACAGTCTCTCCTCTCCGCGTCCCCGTGGGGTGGCGTGTACCTAGTCACACACACGGCCTTTGGGGAAGCCGTGCCAGTGCAGATTCCTCTCTGCGAGATGGCAGCAAGCCGCCTTGTGCCCTCCCTGTGTTATGCTGCTGTCGGGTTCTGAACTTGGCAAAGCATTGGACACGTGTCCCCGGAGGACGGGGGACTGAGCAAAAGACCCCTGGTCCCTGTGCAAGGCCGGGATCACTGCGTTATTCATTACCCCAACCACTTCTGTGAGAGGAAGCGGCACTATTCGTAATTAACCCCGGACAATCAGAGCGAACTGATTCTGTCCCAGCAAATTGGGGTGTCGGGTCCCCCCGTGTGTAGAGAAATGGGTGACTTAGAGTGTCGAGCGCCTCATTCTAATGCCTCTTTCCCTGTATGAGGCTGGGCATTTTCTAGTCGCTCCCTTAAATACTCCAGAGGATCATTTCTCTGCTTTTGATAGCAAACGTAGTAGTAAGAAAAAAAAATTGGATAATAAATTTCCGTATGACTCAGAACACAACCCCTTGTTAAATAATATAGCTCCAGATTAGATTTTGTTGGAAAGAAAACATTCTGTACAAGTTCTGTAAAGAAGCCTTTCACATGGACTTTTTGTCAAGGATACCACTACCCATGACTTACAAAGAAGGCCTTAAAGGAGAGCTGCAGGCCCCGAGGCCGTCCCTAGCGAAGACATGTACGCTCAGCACCCAGTGCACAAGGGCGCTCTTGTAACTGCACCCACACCAGTTTTCGTGTCCGACGTAGTTCTGTCTCCAACTGCCGGTGGGATGGCTGCGTTTCCCTTCTGTTTGTGTTACCACTTCCCTTCTAAATATTTTACATCCTCCTGGGGATTTTCCCAAGCTGTGGTCTGCAGGCGGGGGCCCCCTTCCCTGGGAGGGACTGGTGGCATGCCCTTGTGTCTCCATGGCAAGGGCTTGTGTATCACCAGGGCTGCAGTATAGGAGGGGCAGCTCCCACGGTGACTTCAAGCTCCTCCCGCCTCGTCTCCACGCGCTCGGAGATTCAGAGACGGCAGCCCAGATTCGGCTCTCTCAGATGGCAAACGACGTGCCCAGACGGTGAACTTCCCTTCGCTCTGCTCTGGAGGCAGGGACCCTTTGGCTCTGCTGATTTCTTTCAACCTGGGTGGGCAGTGCCCACTGGGCTGTGGAGACCAACCCACTTGTCAGGGCTGGACTCTCCTAACAGTCCCCCACCCCCAGGTCAGTCATGTCACTCAAACTGATAGGCCAAGGTGCCATGGAGGCCGGAGTGTGACATCGTGGTGGGCGAAGCCCATCCACGGGCCCGGGGTCTCCGTTGACCCTACGAAGTTTTTCCCAGAGATGGGAAGCCCAGCTAGACCCCGCCAGTTGTTGTGCCCCGAGTTCCTGCCGAGGAACCAGCTTGGGCCCGATAAGAGCCCCGGCTGACACCCTGATTAGGCCTGCCTTTTTATTTGTACATGTGGAAATTGACTTCATCCAATTAATAAGAGCAGGAAACGGTTTTTGTTTTCTCTTTGTAGGAAAACATGAAGTAACAGTTTTATCTTAATTTGTCAGGCATTGCCCAAGGGACAGTGGCCACGCGGGCTGGTGGCCAAAAAAATTGCTCTGAGTCCCAAGTATTAACACCCAGATAGAAAAGAATGCTAACGGGTTTTCCAGATGGGGCAGAACCAGGCGCTCGGTTCCACATGCCGTATGGCACGGAAACCCCCCGTTTACACAATAGGGCCAGATTGCGATCTGGGGTCTCCGTGTGTACTCTGCGCGGAGCTAAACAAAGGGGGGTGTCGCGCTGCCCTGCCTTTGTGGGCCGCCTCCGTTCCAGACCTCGGCCTGGGGTTGCACCAGGCTTCCCACGGGCGTCCTGCCAGATCTCCAAGCTTTTTCCTGGCTGCCGTTCAGGAAAGTCCAGCTCCGGCCGGCCGGAGGATGGAAAGTTCAAAGGCCCTGCTTGGATACGCTGAGGTGTACACAAACACGGCCTGGCGGCGACGAGCGGGCTGCTTTTGCACACGCAGCCTCTGCCTGCGTGCTCAGGGCAGAGAACGCGCGAGACTTCTGGAAGTCATTGCCATGACGCGGTGGCGAGGCGAGCTGGAAGGAAAGAAACACTTCTGTGGGGGCAAATGCAGCACTCCCCTTCATGCCAATGAATCTCCACCTTCGTTTCCCTATTCGTATGTGTTGTCTGACCTCCAAGAGCCCACCCAGCTTGGGCTGTCTCTACCTTAAGGGTGGGATTTTAGTATAGGAGGGGGGACCCAAAAAAACCCGGAACGATCTTCTGGAGGGCGGCCCCGTGTAGCACAGGCTCCCGCCACTAGGTGAGGGTTCTAGGAACCATCTGCATCCGGGTACCAGCTGGCGTTGTGGTGAGAGGCTGTGTTGGGCTTCAGTGAGTTTATTGTGGAGACTCTTTCAACGTGTGTGCCCATTTCATGATGGATGATGGGCACGGACACCGTGCAGCATGACACCGCACCTGCCCACACCGCGCTGAGTGCTCAGCAGTGTTGAACCCCTGTGCCCCATCCTCCCTATTCACGGGATCTCACCCCGAGCAACATTTTTTGTTGTTGTTTCCTTGGATGCGAAAAGTCCTCAAAGGGAAACGTTTTGCTGATGTGGAAGAGAACACCAAAGAAGCACCAAACGGCATCAAAATCAAAGAGTTCAAAAACTGTTTTTGAGCTGTGGGAAAAGCATCTCGCTAGCTGTACTGCATCCAATGAAGAGTACTTTGAAGGTGACTGAAGTTTAACATGTAAGAATAAAAACACAGTTTTTAAATAAATACAACCCGTGGTTTTTTGGGTCCCCCCACATACATAGAAGATACTGCATGTAGATACTCTAGTGAGGTCACTGGGCTTGAGCTGGGCAGACTGACTCTCGGGGTCATGGGCACAGCTCTCCAGGGCTGTGTCTGATGCCTGTGGGCTGATTGCCACTGTTGCCTGTGGCTTCACACCTTGGGTCCAGGTTATGTCACCGATGGGAAAGTACTTGAATTGAAAGGACTTCCTAGCACTTAGAACCCTAATGGCATTACCTCTAGTTGATGGTACGTCCTATGCAGAATTCACAGCAGTTAATTTGTAGTGCCCCAAGTGCTCCTTAATTCTAGTTAGTAGAAAAATACTCTTTCTGTTGTCACCAATAAAGGTCATAAACCACGGCCATTATACTAGTCATGTATGCAAAGATGCAACTAAGTTTAAACATATGTATTTTTTAAAAGAATTACTTTGGCAGTAGAAGTTAAACGTTCTCAGAATAACCCGTTTCTGCCGAAGTCTGCAGAGAACAGAACAGGGCGTAAGCTTCCATTGATGTGTACAGACGAGGTTTTCACAGAAAAGGCACACAATTGCCTGGTTCTGTCAGTGCTTTTCTTTCGTTTAGCACTTTTTATTCATTTGTTATTAGAGTCGTGAGGCAGAATAGGATGGATTTAAGAGTTTAGAAAGCATTTATTGAAAGGACTGGGAATTCGGACTTTTTGCCTGCAGGGGAAGTCAGGTAGCAGAAGAGCACTGAACTGTAGTATCGCTGGGCTTCCGTCTGATTCACCCCCACCGAGCTCAACTAATTTCCCAGGGACCCCTACCCTTCCACAGGGGTGCCCCACCCCTTGGGCGAGTTCCTGCCCCTGGGACTCCCTCTTTTCTTCACCTGGAGGGAGACCCCTTTACTCTCCGCCTTCGAAGTCCCAGTTCAGTTCCCAGCTGCTCCGTGACCTTCCCAGACCCCTTTAGGACCCTCCGGTCTCTCATTACCTGGCCTCTTGTTGCTCTCAGTGTTTCCACGAAACAAGGGATGGATGTGTGAGGGTCCAGAGGTCAGGTGGGGACCAAACTGGGAGCCAGACTATAAAGAAGAGAAAGGAGTATTGCTTTTATGCAAGGAGCGGAGACCCACTCAGCTCGGTCAGAACACGGAGGATGTAGCGGGAAGCCACAGCGTGCAGGACTGGGGCCTGTGGGCTCTGACCGGGACCCAGAAAGCTCTCTCTGGCTCTCAGGAGTGTACAGTTCCCTGCAGTCTTTCCCAAGGAGGATTTTCTTATCACACTCTTCCCTTCTCTTCCTGCCAGATTCCCCGCCCCACCACCCAATAACCCAATTAGACTTTTAAGGTCTTAATTCTAAATTGCAGAGAGTGGATCACCTCATCGTGCACTGTATCCCCAGTCCCCCACTTGATCAGTGTGGTTGTCAGGGGCAGGGTGCAAACAGGTGCCTAGAACCACTGCCGCGGCAGCCTGTAGGTAGAGAAGTTTCGGGGAGGGGAGCCAAGTAGGTCGGCACTCGGAATGAAATCCACTACCTGCAAAGTCGTACTGTCCCCCTGTGAGGACCAGGAGTGGCGTCGCATTGCTTACTGCCATCCCTGTGCTTAGCACAGTGCTGCTCGTCTACCAGGGGGATTCACAACCCCGGCTGTTCAGTAGAGTCACCTGGGAAACTTCTAGAAGCCTTTCAGTGTCCATCCTCCCCACCTGGCCACCTTCGTTGGTTAGGGGTATGGCCCAGACCGCAGGCATCAGGGCTGCTGCACCTTCCAGATGCCAGACTTGCTCTTACCGAGGTCAAGACCACAGACAATGGAGGTGGAAAAGGCACTTCCCTTGTGGTGGGAAACACAGCGGAAACCCAAGCGCTTCTTAAGTCGCTGACACTTCCTGCTTGGCCTTCGTCGTCGGGTAACTGTGGAATACACTCATGTGGCCTCCGCTGGGGCGAAGGCCGGGCCTGCTGGTACCGTTAGAGACGTGAAAAATGTTGATTTTACATTTTTAATTTTTCCCAATTCCTGTACCTGATTTCATTAACTGTGGGAGTCAACGGTGGTTTCTGCAAGGTTTTATTTTTAATTTTTAATTTTTTTATTCCCTCTTTTTTAAATTAAATTGATTGGGATGACATTGCAAACATGACACAGGTTTCAGGGGTACAATTGTACAGCGCATCGTCGACGTGTGGCACTGTGTGCCCACCACCCGGAGGGAGTCCCTTCTCTGTCCATCACCACGTACTTGACTCCCCCTCCCTCCTCCTCCCCCCACCCCCTCCCCCTCTGCTAACCACTAAGCTACTGAGTGTGGCCATGAGTTTTCGTTTCTTTGTTCATTTGTCTTGTTCCTTTGTTGCTTCAGTTTTGTAGCCCACGTATGAGTGGGTCACATGGTTCTTGACGTCCTCTGTCCGGCTTATTTCACTTAGCGTGATGGTCTGAAGCTCCGTCCGTGTCATCGCGATGGCACCATCTCACCTTTTCATGGCTTCTTGATTCAGTTGCCTATCGGAGGACACTTGGGTTGTTTCCATGAACAATGCTGCAGTGAACTTTGGGGTACATATGTGGGGGGACCCAAAAAAAACAAAATTTATTTATAAAAAGTTGTGTGTTTATTCGTACATGTTTAAACTTCAGTCACCTTCAAAGGACGCTCCGTTGGATGCCACACACCCATCAAGATGCTTTTCCCACGGCTCAGAGCAGTTTCTGAACTCGTCCACTTTGGAGGCCTTTTGGTGCTTCTGCCATTTTTTGTGTCACCTCTTCCTCATCAGCAAAACATTTCCCTTTGAGAGCTTTCTTCATCCGAGGAAACAAACAAACAAAAAAATGTTGTTGGGAGCAAGATCGAGTGAATGAGGGGGCGGTTGAAATGGGGTCATGTTGTTTTTGGCCAAAAACCGCTGAGCACTCAGCGCAGTGCGGGCAGGTGTGTCGTCACGCTGCACATTGTCTGTGTCCATCACCATCATGAAACGGGCAAATGCGTTGAAAGAGTCTCCATAAAAATTCATTGAAGCCAAACACAGCCTCTCTCCACCATGCCAGCTGGTCTACAGATACAGACGGGTTCCTAGAACACTCACCCAACGGGGGAAGCCTGTATTACAAGGGGCCTGCCCTCTGGAAGCTAATTCTGGTTTTTTTGGGCATCCCCCCTCATATATCTTCATGGAAATCTGAAAATCCGCAAGTTTTTTTGACCACATAATCAATCAATATATCTTCAAAATGCAGCCCTGTTTCTGGATTCTTTGGAAACAAGGCCTCAGATAACTAGAAAAATTTAAGATTGAATATTATGTTCTGCGTTGATGACAATTCAGAGTGCCACTTGGATGAGAATTGTTTCAATTTTTTTGGTTGTCAATGAAATTGGCATTCTATGAACTTGGACCGAGTCAAGTTTGCCCCAGAACAGCAAGGAGCTGATTTATTGCAGGCAGTATGTAGAGATGCTTGTTATGGTGTCCTTGTGGCCACCAAGGTTTGCCACAGGCTTTAGAAACATCAGCTGGAGAATTCTTTGGGAGAACATTCTGGAGTCATTCAATCTGACCATGAAGCCAAGGGGATGGTCCAAGCTTTTAAGTGCATCGGCTCCGTGACTGGTTTCTGAGGGGACAATTGTGTCTCTCCCTGCAAGTGCCTCTGCGACGCCCCCCGGGGAATCAGGCCACTCTAACCTGATGCACACAGTGGGCACAGATTTTTGTCCAGAACGCAATTCACGGGCACTTACATTTCCTGCTCCCATGGGCTTCCTCGAGGAGAGTTCTCCCCAGGTCCCCGGCCTACTCCTCTGGAAGACCTAGCGACGTTGACCTGTTTGGCAAAGGGTCTAGAGAGACAATACTGGGGGAGACGTCTTTACCAGTTTTTGATCCAGACTCAGTTTCCTTTCTGTGTTACAGCCCACACCAGTGCACCACAGACACTTGCTATCCCAGAGCATCTGGTCCAGGCCCCTCTGGGTGTGAGGATCCCTTCGTGAAGTTTCCATCGCGTCCAATGGTGAGTGATGGGACTCGTGATGCTAGTTCTTAACTTCCCTTTGGGGCTGATGTGAATGGTTTATTTCTCTCCCCAGCTTGGCCTGGGAAGGAGTGTTGGTGTCACCTTGCAGGCTGAACAGGGGTTGGCGTGTCGACACTGACGGGCAGGTGCTCTAAGGCACCCATTCCTGCGCCGCAGACCCCAGGGGTCATCCTGGCCAGAGTGTTGTGCTGGGTGGATGGGCACCGCACTTCAATGAGAGGCTGTGCCCTGACTCTGAACTCCACTATCTTGTCCATTGGGCAAGGAAGATCCTAGGCCCTTGGCATGGGTCAGATTTAATCTCACATCATATGGCTTGAAGAGAAGTCATTTCAAGGTTTCACTGTAAACTCCTTTAATGATGCCATTCTGCTACACGTCACTCAGGTGGTCCCTTAAGTTGTAAAGCGCACAGATGGCACAATTCATCACAACACTTGGCAAGTTCTGTGCTAAAAATCAAAATTAGAAAAATTTGACCATCTTCGATGAGAAGCATAGTTCTGTTATCCAATGAAACTGTCATTGGGTATGCATGCTTGTGAGGCAGAAACAACATAGCTGAATGGAAGAGCTAGCGCGGGCTCCACGACTTTCGGGAGAACGCGATTTTTCTTTTAAGGACTTCGGAATTTGTTGCCTCAAGGTGTGAATGCTTGTTATCATGTGATTTCTGGGGAGCAAGCGTGTGAGCAGAAAGCGATCGGTGTGCCCCCTAACTGTGGGGTATTCTAACGGCAGGGCATTGAGGTGGAGGTTTTACTCCGCTGTTTTCTGGAATTTCTCCTTGTCCAGCTTAGTTTTGAAAAGGAGCGCCTCCTTCTTTTCTCCCTCCCTTCCTCCTTCCCCGCTTCTCCCTCTCTCCATCCTCTCTCCCTCCCTCCCCTCTCCCCCTTCCTTCCTCTTTCAACAGAAATTCTGAGTTACGCCCTTTATGATGGGCTTCTGCGAGACACGGGTACAGTCACGTGCCACACAACCACAGGGCGCGCTTTCGGAAACGCAGCCGGAAGCGGTTTCCTCATTGTGCGGAGGTCAGGGAGCGCGCTCACGCACGCCCGGGTGCGACGTCACGGAGCGCGCTCACGCACGCCCGGGTACGGACAGCAGGGAGCGCGCTCACGCCCGCCCGCCTGCGTGTGACGTCACGGAGCGCGCTCATGCATGCCTGGGTGCGACCTCACGGAGCACGCTCACGCACGCCTGGGTGCAGACGTCAGGGAGCGTGCTCACGCACACCTGGGCGCGAACGTTACAGAGCGTGCTCGTGGACGGCAGGAAGTGCGCTCACGCACACCTGGGCGCGGACGTCAGCGAACGCGCTCACGCACTCACGCGCACCTGGACGGTACCGCCCACCACACACCTGGGCTCTGTGGTGCAGCCTCTGCGCTGCACACCTGTACTGCACGGTACTGCACTGATTGCTAGGTGATCGGAACACGGGGGTAAGTACTTGGGTACCTAAACATAGGAAAGGTCCGTGAAAAGTACAGGCGTCAGTGCCATAGTCTTTGATTATTATTATCAAGTATTATGGACTGTATACAATTGTATGTGCTGTCCTTTTATACCACGGGCAGTGCAGTGGGTTTGTTCACACCAGTATCACCCCCAGCAGGTGAGTGACGCTTTGTGCTCTGACATTGCAGATGGGTAGCTGTCACCAGGTGACAGGACGTTTTCAGCTCCGTTATAGCATGATGGGACCGCCGCAGAGTATGAGGTTCATCATTGGCTGAAATGTCTTTCCTGGTGCATGACATTAACATAGAATCGTGACCCCCAGAGAGCTTTCTTCTGGGGGGGGGGCAGAGAGTGGAGAGGTGAACATGAAAAGCATGTTATCTGATGAGAATTATACCCAAGGCGTGGTGGGAAAATGTAGTTGGACCTGAGCCCTGCTGGATGGAGTGTCGGTCTGAGATGAGAAGCTGCAGTGTCCGGAAAGGTGTCCGGAGGCAGTAAGTGGGAGTCTCCTTGGGTGAGCGAGGAGATGCTGTTTCGGGGTGTGGGTGTGGAGAAAAGAGGAAGACAAATGGGCATAAAGGCGAGAAAGCATGGGGCCCGGGGGAAGGGAGATAGTTCTCTGTTACTGAAATGTGGGGTACATGGGGTGGAGGGGGACGAGAGGGGACTCTATCGAGGTGGCAGAGACCAAATCAGGAATAGCATTACACTGCCGTGAAGGATTTGGAACTTTCCTGGAGGGTGGACCCACAGAGAATGTTAGGATTCTCCTGTTACCGAGGTCATTCCGGTCACGTGTAGAACACGGCCCGATGGTGAACCAGGCGGCGAGGAGACCCGGGAGAAGGTTCTTTCCGCGACACCAGGGAGGGGTGCCGATGGTCCGATGTGCGCCTGCGGCCCCGCAGTGACAGAGGGAGGACTGAGAGCCCTGGCAAAGGTGCAGTTGACAGGACTGGGGCTCAGAGAGTTTGGTTGCGAAAGAAAACACACCGAAAGTCACCCTCCGGGGGACTTCAAACCCAACAGCTGTAACCGAGAGGACTCCTGAACTCCTAGCCCCGTGGTAAACCTGCCCTTTGCCCTCTGCTGTCACGTGCGTGCTGAGGGCCGTGCTGAAGGCCCCACCAGGGTAACTGGCCATTCTTCTCACGAGAAATCCTCTCTTCAGTTAGAAATATTACGATCTGTGTTTCTAGCACAGAGCTGGAAAGATGATCTTTTATACACATTTCCTTCCAGAGGTCATGTGTCCTGTTTCGAACCCTGTCACCAGCTGTGCCTGTGCACAATTATTTCCGCACAAAGACACTGGTCAGTCACGACAGCCGACATAACGTGACCCGCGCACAGAACATCCCCCCTCAGCGTTTTTGCTGCTCGGTCGGTTAAAACAAAACCTGAAATCTTTTAGTGTCTAAATCGCCGTGTTACCTTTAGTGATTGGTTTTCTTCCCGTTGGGCAGGAACAGATAGTTTGCGTGCAGCAGGGGCGGAAGGCAAGAGAAATGGTGGCAGGACCTTCTGGGGAGAGTCCCAAGTCTTCTCTTGTGTAGAGTGAAGGGCAGGCCACGCCCTTCCCCCACCAAACCCAAGTGGCAGCCGTCTAGAGAAAGAGCAATGGGTCTGAGGAGCACTGTGGCGTCTCCCTCATTGGTCAGCGACTCGGAATTGGCACCGTCATTGTGGCCGTGAACATGGGCATAGGAGGGGAGAGGCTCTTGCACACCAGACTGGCTGCTGGGAAGCTCGGCAGCTACGTCAAGGCCCTTGTTCCAGAATTTGCTGCCTTAAATCCAGCGGCTCTCCCAAGGAGCCCTTAGCTGGATCAGCTACCTGGTTGCCAAACCCAGAAGAGATGTGAAGGAAACCTAGAGGCGGGCATTTAGCAGCACACAGACCTGGGCAAGGCCTAAACAGGGGACGCAGGTACAGAGCTGCGCTCTGCGTGCCAGCACGGTGCACACTGTGATGGGTAAGGGCACGGGCCACTGCTGTTACGGAAGATCACATTATGGCTTGCATTTGTTTGTTTGTTTGTTTGTTTGTTTGAAGCCAAGGCTTTCCGTGCTTGAATTATTAGTGACGTAATCTGCATCTCCTTCTGCTATACTTTCTGCCGTTAAACCTTGCAGGGAAGTCGCAGAGGTCCCCATGGAAGGGACTCCCTTTTATGAGAACTCGTGGAACTGGCTTTCTCGCTTTCTAGTTACCACCTTACTTCCTCTCTCATCGCGTCACCTTTTTCTCTGCTATTTGTCCACATCAGCACTCTGCCTTTTCTCAGCTCCTGTATTGGGGTAGTCGAGAACCTAATTGCTGTGGTTCGTTTGTGTCCCTCCCCCCCCCCCCCCCCGCCCCGGGAATTCGTATGTGGAAATCTTAACCCCCAAAGGTGATGGTAGTGGCCATGGGGCTTTGGGGAGGTGCTTACGTCGTGGGGGTGGGACCCTGGACTCTGTCACCATGTGAGGACACAACGAGAAGCCTGCAACCCTGAAGGGAGCGCGCACCCGACTATGCTGGTGCCGTGACCTTGGACTTTCAGCCCTCAGAGCAGTAAGAAACACGTTTCTGTTGTGTAGAAGCTACCCAGTCTGTGGTATTTTGTTATAGCAACCTGAACAGACCTGGACACTGATCGGTTTCCAAGTGTTTCTGCCCCGACCCGCAGGGCAAAACAACGTAGGGCGAGGAGGAACCTGTGGAGGATGAAAAGAGGGACAGGAGACACAAAGAGATGGAGGCAAGACAGGATTCTGATCAAGCCTCCAAATTTTGTTTTTTAACAGTAGTATATATACAGTAGGAACAAAGGGGGGCAGGACTGCCTATGAGGTGAGGTAGTTGTCACTGTATAATTGGCTATAGTGCTGGACGGGGTGGTGCCGACATGTGGGCAGGGGGGAGTTGGGGCAGTACCTTAAGAAGTTGGCGCCTGCGGGCTAAAAGTTTGATGCGCTTAACTAATACCTTTTGTTTGGCGCCCGCGGCTGAGGTTCGGCGCACCTAGCTAATCCAGAAAGTAAAACCCGAATAAGGAAGGCCGCGTTCTTTCTTAATGCAAGGTCTGCATTTTTCCATGGCTCCCGACATGTTTCCAAAGGGTAAAGAAAATCACTACAGTTCTTTCTTTTATACCTAGTTTTCAGCCTCTTTTTAATATTTAATTGGTATAGAATGAATAGTTGCCACTGTGGCCAAAGGGTAAAAAACAAGCAAAACAATGCTCAAACACTGATAACGTTTGCATAGGAGATTAAAATACTAAGAGAAAAATCAAGAGATTTGAATTTAAAACGTTATAATAATTATTAATAACTTGGTAAACTAATTCTGCCGGAATAGGTAAAGCTTCATTCTAAAGCTCAGATATATTAAAAAGCACCCCTCCTTAAATTCTCATAAAGCATATCACTCCACTTTTGTAGCAGACATTTCAACTCTAGATTTCGTGGTTAGATTCTAAGTTAAAGTTAATATATCTCTTTTACTCAGAAATCATAACTCTATAGACATTAAGGACTCAAGAGTTGCAAATGTGCTCTTAGAAATGACGTAACTATCATGGAATGAATGTCTGGATGAGTGACCACCCTTGTGTTGGAGATGCCTGGGGCAGAAGGAATCGTGAAGAATTTCTACGGGTATCACACTTCTGTTGGTTTGAGTTTCCATTTAGAAGTCTGGGGAAAATCTCTTCACTGGTCAGTCAGGCCAGGAAGTTGTCATCAGCTTCTGTGTTTGGAGGCTTAACCGACGTGTCTGAATAGCAGAAGGAAGCTGTGTCACAAACAAGAAAGCTAACAAGGACTGGTCATTCCCAAGTGACATGCTCAATGCCTTCTTCTATGAGCTCAGTCCAAGGAATTTTCTAAACCTCATCTATGATTTCTCACTTCAGCACTGTTGGAAATTTGGACTGAAAACCTCTTGCTATTTGGGGGCTATCTTAGGCATTCTAGGATGTGTAGGAATGTCACTGGCCTCCACCCCCCATTGCCAGCAACATCTCCCAGTGTTCACAACCAAAAATGTAATGTCTTTGGCATTGACAGATGTACCGTGTGTGTGTGGAGGACAGGGAGGCAAATTAAGCCCAGTTTAGAATCACTGCCTTAATAATAACGCCGACCCATTGAACTAACACACAGTTATTGTTCTGGAAACATAATACCCCAGAATTCTGCTGTCGATGGAACCAGCAGAAGGGATACCATCTCTAAGCTGTTCCATGTGATTGTAACTGTCACCCGTAAGGTAGCCAGGCTGCAGCAGACTCTAGGCGGCCAGGTGAGCATTTCCTGTCTCCTCACAGAAGGCACATTGCTCGTCTCATTTTTCTTTTCTCTTTTTTGGAGAAAACTCTTTTTGCAACTGACCCTGCACCTAGTTCGGTTGACGTGTGTGCAGTGGGCATGCGTCCTGGCTTATCCAGCTCGCTCCTGGACAGCGTGCCTGGGAGCCAGGCATTATTAGTAATAGAGCCCGCTGCCAGTCAGAGTGTCCTGGTTTGGGAGCAATCAGAGTCATCCCTCCATGTCTCTCTGGAAGAACAAGAAAGATCCTCCCTTTCGTTTCAGCAAACGAGAGAGCGGGGTAAATTCAGTTTAAAATGGGATGTCCGAAGAAGTCCTGCAGCTGCTCTCTTCCCGAGTCTCCCCGCCATTCGCCCAAAGCGGAGGTCCCTTTGGATGGGCGGGGGCTCGCTCGGGGACAGACCCAGAAGCCAGAACGCGGTTGGAGGCGGCCACAGCCTGAGGCCTTGTGAGGGACGGGGGCGGGCCCAGCAGCAGCAGCCTCTGGCCTGTAGGCAGGAAGGTGACAGCTGAGTTGTCGCACTACCTGCTCGTCCCTGCCGCGTGTCCATGCCCTCCCAGCGGCCGGTCCCCCAGGCAGAATTGGGACAGGAGTCATCAATGGAAGGACTCCCCTGGGAACAGCTCACGGAGCTGCACGTCCTGCTGACTGTGGGCGGAGGGGAAGATCGGAACCTGTCTCCAGCCCTTCTCCAACCGGAGCACTGATCTGCAGGGAGACGGAACGGCCCTCCCAAGGCCTGCAGCTTCTAATGCGGGTTTTGGCTCAACCGAGCCCAAAATGTGGGGTCACAGGGAAACCAGCTGGCGTCACTCGGCCCCCCACATTCCTTCCCGAAGTGAACACTGATGCACACCACATGGAAGCAGTTTCTGAAGAAATCTACGCCCCCGTGGATGGGGCAATTTAGTCTTTCCTGGCCACTAGGAATGGCCAGCCGCAGACCGACCCTCATTGAGCAAAATCAGTAATGCAAAAAAAAAAAAAAAAAAAAAAAAAAAAAAAAAAAAAAAAAAAAAAAAAAAAAAAAAAAAGAAAGAAAGAAATCAAATGAACTAACAGAAAAATGTGACTTCAGAAAAGGTTTTGTAAGTGCAAAGCTTACTGGTGAATTTATTATCCTATATAACTTACTGCTGACACTTCAGGGTCTTCATTATGTGTTGGTCCCTTAAATAGGAAGCACACACGCTCTTTGCGCCTCATCACATACTCGGTGACAGCTCAGGGCAGGCGTCGCTCTCCCCGTGGTACATCTGCTTATCGGTGAAGTGCAGGGAGGTTAAGCTCGTCTCAGGTCATGGAGAGGGGGAGAGCCATCGCTGGAGCTGTCTCCTGCCCCCTCCCCCTCAGGGCCTCGCCAGCGGGCAGGGGCACTGAGCCGCATTAGCCACACAGGCTGCTTTCTTAAATGTCCCAAATAGTACGGAGGTGGGGGAAGGGGCCACCGAAACCGGGAGGCGCTTGTGAACGCCTCAGCTGTAGTCCTGCTGAGTTGTACCAATTGGACCATGTAGTCGCTAAAAACGTGACCTCTGGACAAAGCACTTGAGGGACACTGTAGGAGTGAAGGCAGAGAAGTCACAGGCAGGAAAAGAAGCGTTCCTTAGCACCTTCCGTGCCAGTCGGAGCACGTGCTGGGAAGCATCTGTGACTCACAGTTAAAAACTGGCTGTAATAGAGATTTTAAAAAACAGCGTGTGCTTCATCTCTGTACCCCCACCCCGCACGCACATGGGCCTGCTCGAGGTCTGCACGGAGACAGACGTGGGTCTGAGGCCCGGGGGAGGGGGGCAGGTGCGAGGGTGCAGAATGGGCCGCGTGAGCGATCTCCCCCTGCCACCCGGACGGGTTTAGTGCTCCCAGGTACGGATGGAGGTGCTGGGGCCAGAGGTGGGGAAGCGCAGTCCCACAGCGCTCTCCGACTCCCTTACAGATAACGTCTCATTAGAGACCGCAGATCCGGTCAGGGCTTTCGGGAGTCTTCTATGTTAGCTTCTCTGGTAGAGACTTCACAACACAGGACCCTGGGCTTCAACTGAACGTAACATTTTTTTTTTTTTTTTTTTTTTTTTTTTTTTTTTTTTTTTTTTTTTTTTTTTAATTAACGACAACTTCAGTTGCAAGACTTCCCTTTTTTCCTGTTCTTTCTTGCATTTGATGAGCCTTGTCTGAAGTCGGGCCCTTCCCACACCGATACAGATTCCGCTGGGACAAGGGGACCTGCCAAGCTAGAGAGCTCAGAATGCAGTGACTCACAGAAATGGTTTTTCTTTTCTTTCTGAACACATCAGTGCGAAGACCATTGATGAGAGTGATTTTAACATCCTTGTCACCAGTCTGTAGGAAAGCATTTCCTCTCCCCCCCCCCCCCCCCCCCCCCCCCCCCCCCCCCCCCCCCCCCCCCCACCTAGTCATGACACCCCCACCCAGGAGAAACAATCTAGGAAGCCGTCAAAGGTACACTTGCTGGTGTGAGTGTTGGTAATGAACCTTGGAATTACTTTGGGTTTGGGGCACTTTGTCAGATGGTCCCTGAAGCACACTCTTCACCTTGACAATTAGCATTACAGACAATGTAAAATGTAGCTTACGTGGACACCTATAGCCATATACAATCCAAATGTAATTTAGCTTAAAGCCTTCACTGTCAGTTTTAACATCAATGACATAGAGAAATGTGTTTGGATCAGGAATTAATTTATGTTTAATTGACATGATGAGATACGTATAATCAAGAGTTACATAGTTTTTTATTGCATCCACATTTACTCAGTCCAAGTGAAAATATTGAGGCGAATTTCTTCCGTAGATCTCAGTGTCTTTGAAAAAAAAAAAAGACAACAAATAATTGCTATAATAGAATGGCATGATTCTATCATTTTCAAAAGTCTAGAGTAATATTAATAATATTTTTAAAAATCTAAATGTGCTTCTATTCAAGGTCAAAAGAAAAGAAAAGGGGGGAAGAAATAGTCCAGATTTATTTATTTTTGTATTGAATATGTCACTGTCTTTCAGATGATTTCTTCCCTGAATGGGTCTAATTTTAGAATGTGACTTTCAAATACTCAAACTCACTCTTGACTCGTGCCATGTTTCCAGCCTATGGCAGTCCCAATTTGTATCTCCAAGCATGATTTTTTAGAGAGACAGAAGTTCTACTCTTGGGTGCACGTTGATGGCAGAGATGGCTAACAAACTGGCATCAACGCCAGCTCTCTAACAGTAGTGTCTCCTCGTAACTGCCCAGCCGAGACCTACCTTTCCACACCCCGTGGCAGCTAGGAGAGGTCATGTGACTAATTTTCACTGTAGAAGGTGAACGGAAGTGACATCTATAGTTCAACAGCCAGCGAGCTGGTGCATCCTCTCTCCCTTCCATCTGTTGGATGTTAATGACAACCTTTAAAGTCGTGCGTTGGAGAGGACAGCATTGTCATCAACAGGTCTCTGCGTGACTATTATAATAAATGAGACAGATGTAGTCTTGGCCCCAACAGCACACATTGAACACACACGGTGGGCTGTTATGTGAACAAGAAATAAAGTGTCATTATATTATATTAAGCCACTTAAGTGCTGGAGTTTAATTGTTACGGTAGTTAATGATACCCTAACTATTATTTTGCTCATTTTTCTTAAATGAGCAAAATAATGACTTGTTCAGAGAAACCGTGCTAATCTCAGTATTTCCTGTTATACTGATTACAGAAAACATTGACTGTTTTTACACTTATGAATGTTCGAAGGAATTCAATCATTATTGCAACAACAGAAGTTTTTTTTTTAAGTTAAAAGCAAACCAAAATGGCATTAATTTCCAAAGTTTTAGTTCCATTTATTTTTAAACACTGTGAAAAATGTCAAGTTGTCTAGTGCCTAGTGCTTTATTGTTAGAACTCTATTTATTGTGTCATTTTATCTTTGTCACATGGAAGTGTGGCTTCCTCTTAGAATGACGGGTTCAAATTAAATAGCCTATCTCGCCATCATCAGAACCATTTGGGATTACGTTGTTCTCATACCTGTGTCGAGAGAACAGACACATAAAAGCACACTGAGGGCCTTTGAGGTGGCCGGTATGTTTGCTTATTAGAGCGAGGCCCAGGATTCTACAGCAAGTTGCTCCGTCATCAGATCTACCTTAAACAATCTGATTAGTAAAACTTTGGCTGACATTATAAGCAACACAGTTCATTTGTCATGTTTATTAGGAAGTCATTCTCAGGAAACCTGAAATGACAAATGCGTACAACACCTGAATGGAAACCAGGAGCCGGTGAGGCGAAGGGCTGAGGCGGCTGAGGAGAGGGTTTCCCCAAATGAACTCGTCCTGTCAGTTCCGTCAGGGACACACCGCCGCTGGGGCTTGACGCTTGACCTTGGCCCTGGCACCCGCCTCACCATGCCTTTTCTCTGCGGGGCTTCCTGCTGCTTCTCTGAGGGCTGCTTGCTCTCCTTGTCTGTGTAAACAGCCCCTCCGCCTCACTTCAAGTTCAGTCTTCCGTGTAAGTAAGTGTAGATTTGCAGAGGCCCATCAGAACTCTAAACCCCTAAGAAAGCGAATTCGATCGGTTGGGCTGGCTTCGTGTTCCCTGTCTTCGTAGCTGTGCATACCCAGGAAAGGGTGGACGCAGAGGGTCAGGTGGCACAAGCTCACCTGTAGGTGGTATGGGGCTGGTGGTGGCCCTCAGGCGAGCGAATGGGACACAGAGTAGGAAAACAGGCCAGAGGTGTCTGCCGTGGGTTACTATTGTTTTCAGGTGTGACTAGACCATAACTTACTTTTCTAACCCCTAGTACTGAATATTCTTGTCTCCTCATTTTTTCCTATTATAAGCAAACTGGGATAAATATTTGGGGCTCAGTCCTAGCCCCCAACCCTCCTGAAGATTAATACCTGGAAGTGAAATTGTTGGTGCAAGGAAAGATGGAATTTTAGAACTTCCCCTGTCTATTGAAATTGTCTTCTATTAGTGGAAAGTTTGTACCAGTTTACGCCATCTCCAGCTACTGAAAAGTACTAATTTTTCTGTGCTCTCACCCGGGTATATTCATTTCCTTACTAGAGACATTAAAACAGTTAGTCCCTCTCGTTTACACATCTCTAATTTTACATAAATTTGAGCCTATTCCTCACACGCATATTGACCACTGTGTTTCTTCATGTCTTTTACTTCATCTCCCGCTATGACGGTGTTCATCCTTATCTTACCCATTTTAAAGACTTTTCGGTTATAAAAGCTAACAATCCTTTGTTACACACGTCCCAGGTATGTCTTCAGGTTATGGTGTGCCACCTGAGGTTTTCTATCTAGGTTTTAGTAATGCTGTAGAAGTAGCCTTGTAAAACCCATGATTACGTAATACAGCTGACTGAAAATTCAGGCCGAGAACACTCCTCTTTCCAGAGTTATGTGGTTTTTTTTTTTCTCTGTGGAATCCGATGCTCTTTCGTGCTACTTTCTGCTTTTAGGGATTGGCGTGGCTGTGGGCCAGAGCCACCAGACGTGACATGCAGGGAGAGGAAGGCTGTCATCTCCTGCACAGTGACGTTATCCATTTGTTGACAGATTTGGTCACACAAATCCCAGATGGAGTTGATCTGTGCGCCTTTTATTTAGTCACTTAGGGACATGTGAAGATGGGAACACAGACCGTTGCTGGTAATGGAGCACCAAGTGTTAGCTTATTGTCTCTGCTTCTAAACCTCCCTCCAATTTCCAGGCATACGCAGAGGTCAAGGTGTCGTTGAGAGTGGACCAGAATTAACTTCTGGTGTGAGATGCAAACTGGCTCCGATCTGAAGTGTGCTGGGAGGTATTACTTCTTTTCCAAGAGCTATTTGGCTGGGAGGCTGCCAATTGCGTGCTGTGAAGCTCTGCAGACAAGACAATTAAATTATTTATCTTTGTCTTTAGGGAATAAACACCCATCAGATTGCTTTCTAGCTTTGTCTGAGTGATGCCATTCTACATTTCCTTCTAAATTTTATTTTCATCACCACCTGACAGATAACTCATTCTTTTCATTGTCATAGTAACGTTAGCTCCTCCTGATTTTGTAGACTTGTCCAGCACATGCTGGGTGAAAGGGTGATTATGAGGATGTAGTAGTTTTAATTAAAACTGCTATTGAAAGTTCACTAAGGACAAAACTTCCTAGACGTACACGGCTCAGTTTATAACTGCTGATGACTTTTCACCGGAAATCTCCTCTGACACCTCCAAAATGATGTATCCAAACTGTGGCAGACACAGCGGAAGGGGACCCGCCATGAGCCCTGATGTCCTGCAGTCCTCTCTTTATGAACGTCAGCAGGGCCTCTGACATGCTCCGAACCAATGCAGTATGGCAGAGGCGATGGGATTCCACTCCCTTGATGAAGCTATTTATTTTAATTGCTAAGTTTATTGGGGTGACTTTGGTTAGTAAAAATTACATAGGTTCCAGGTGCACAATTTTACTATCCATCATCTGTGTTCACCACCCAGAGTCAGCCCTCCTTCCATCACCGTGTATTTGACTCCCCCTTCCTCCTCTCCCACCCCTCCCCCTTACCCCAGGTAACCACTAACCACTAAGCTACTGACTGTGTCCATGCATTTTTG
Organism: Lyroderma lyra; assembly: GCA_004026885.1. Classification (NCBI taxonomy): domain Eukaryota; kingdom Metazoa; phylum Chordata; class Mammalia; order Chiroptera; family Megadermatidae; genus Lyroderma; species Lyroderma lyra. The sequence continues at coordinate 28,926 of PVJL010007514.1, read as the reverse complement.
TTTCTTTGTTGCTTTCAGTTTTATGTTTCACATGTGAGTGAGGTCATATGGGTCTTGGATTTTTTTCTGTCTGATTTATTTCACTTAGCATGATGATCTCAAAGTTCATCCACTTTGTTGTAAATGGTCATATTTCATCTTTTTTATGACTGAGTAATATTCCATCTCCTGTGTCTACCACAGCTTCTTTATCCAGTCATCTGTCTAAGGATCTTTGGCTGTTTCCACGACTCAGCCACTGAACAGTGCTGTGATGAACATCGGGGCACATAGATGTTTACGGATAAATGTCAGAGTTCTTGGGTAGATACCCAGGAGGCAAAGGGGAGGGACTGTCGCCGCCCTCATTCAGCTATGTTGTGCTAGACTCCAGTTAGAGCTTCCCCTGTTGACCTTGAAGGAGCAAAGGACCACAGTGTGAGCACCCTGTGGTGAAGGCCCCGTGGCAAGGAACTCCTCTCAGACCGGGTGGCAGTGTCCGGCCAGCGAGCAGCACGGGGCTGGGGTGCTTAGTCACTGAGCCACAAAACAATACATTCTGCCCCAAACTGAAAAAGCCTGAAAGAGTAGATCTTTCCAGTCAGGCCTCCAGAGGAGAAACAAGCCCAGGGGACACGTCGGTTGCAGCCTTGTGAGCTCCTGACCAGGTCCCAGGTCGGCTGTGCCCAGACTGCTGAGAAAACGGTGTCTTTAAACTAGGCTCGTAGGGATTTGTCACACGGCGCCCACAGCGGGACCTCGGTGCTCGTTGCTCACTGGTTCCTGCAGGCACGATGGGCACAAATGACGAGCGCCAGGGCACAACGTTCGTGACATAATGCGTCGGGTACCAGGGTACGACCGTAACATGGACACGCAAACCCGAACTCACCCCTCCGTTTCCCAAGCCCGCGGCCTTCTCTCTTAGTCAGCACAGAGTTTTCCCGGGGAGTCTCCGATCCCCAGTGCTGAGCGGCTACCAAATGCTGCCTGCTTCCCCACTTACACCGTCTCTGTGCGCTTCCACTCTGCCGTCCCCCTTCCGCCTTTTCTGGTTCAGGTCCTGCCTAGACCGCCGCCGGCGTCTCCTTCCCTGGGTCTGCCGTGTGCCTTCACCCGGGCCTGCCGTGTGCCTTCACCCGGGCCTGGCGTGTGCCTTCACCCGGGCCTGCCGTGTGCCTTCACCCGGGCCTGCCGTGTGCCTTCACCTGGCGCCATGGTAGTGCAGGACTCTCCCCAAGGGGTGCTCCCCCAAACGCCTTCGGCAGATGCCAGCCCTGGACACCCCACTGAGGTCCGCACTGGTGTCCCCCCCAGCGTGTGTGCGAAGTCAGCATGCACCTCAGAAATAACGGGCACGCACGTCAGAACGTTCCCGGCACAAGACTGAGAGCGTCGTGACAACGGACGCCTGAAGGACCTCTTCGCTCCGGGTCACCAGGGGAAGTGTAACGAATCCTGTTTTCCTACCACCAGCGTTTGCAGAGCCCACCGGAGACTTGGAAGAGACGTGGGATAGACGTGGAGTGACCGTTCACCCCACTCGAGGCTCTTTTTCCCCCAAAAGCATCTTGCTGAGAAGGTAGTTGGAAGGTGGTGGTAGGGAGTGAGGTGCTGGTGCACGCGACTCCCAGCTCCGGGCACCGGGTGGCCTTTCTCACCCGGCCTCCAGCCCGGGCTTCCCTGTGACCCGAAATGAACTGGGAAGAGACCGAGAGGCCTGTGGAACGGAGTAGTCTTGACTCTGTTGTTGCCGTTGCTATAAAGCCTTGCGGGGCGCCGGGTCCTTTCACCCTGATTATAAACCTCAAAGGGGAATTCAGTTCTGTGTGTTTCTGATTACCAGAACCATCCAAAAGTTTTGTGAGCATCATCGGAAATACCAAACCTTTGTAAAATAAAGCCTTTGGTACATTTAAAGTTTTATTTACTTGTTTGCTTGTTTTTTGCTGGTGGAGCTAAAGGCATAGTAAAGAAAAATGGTGAGAAAAGGTATTTTGAGTTACAGTCAGGATCACGAGGAAATCTCCCTGAAGTGCTAAAATTCACAAAATGATCAAGGTAAGACTTGAAACATGAAATCTCTTATTGATATTGAGTGTGGCACAGTATAATTTTATTTAAATTAAATTCTCTTTTTAAACTAGTGCCCACATATTTTCATAAATATGGCATTTATATAATATTAGATTTTAAAATGTCTCCTGTTTTCAGATGAGAGTGGAAATTATTTTAAATGCTTGGGTATAGATCACTGGGTGTGACTGTAACCTCTTCTCCATTAAATGAGTCATGAGTGTGTCCAAAAGTAGAGAGAGCAAGGATAGAGGTTACCAAGGTGATCACTCAGTCTAAAGTAATGGAACATCCTGTCCCAACCTCTGATATGTGTGCAGTAATAGCATTACAGACTGCATTTGGAATTTAATGATTATATATAAAAAATAAAAGTGTAGAATTGTTACATTTTAAGAAGCATTACAAATGTGTTATACTATACAGCAATGCACACAGACTAACACGTGTGCTCAAAAACTCCTTTTTGTCCAATATTTGGGCTAAGTTTTAGTGTCTCAGAGGTACTCAGTATGTCAATGTGCCTGGAACTCAAGAAGTGGTCTCCCACCACATTGGCTGTTACAGGATCTATGCGGTCTGACAATTAAGTTCGCAAACTCATCCTAGAAAAAGTGCTACATACCTCATTGCTGAATATCACTACAGTCACCTTTGAAGAACTTCCTTTGGAAATCTATGCACCAAGGCTAGTGTTTACAGTCTACCCTTCAAAGCAATTTTGGAACTCTTTTTCTGGAATGGCCATCAGAGCTGTTGTCATATTGCCCTCGATGTCCTGAATGCCATCAATATGTCTTCCTTTCAATATTTCCTTGATCTTCAGGTAAAGAAAACAGTTACTGGGGCCAGATCAGGTGAGTAGGGAGGGTGTTCCAATACAGTTATTTGTGTGTACTGGCTAAAATCTCCCTCTCAGACAGTGCCCTGTGAGCTGGTGCATTGCTGTGATGCAAGAGTCATGAGTTGTTGGTGAAAAGTTCAAGTCGTTTTCATCTGACTTTTTCATGCAGCCTTTTCAGCACTTCCAAATAGTAAATTTTATAGATTGTACAGTTGGTACAAATTCATAGTAAACAATCCCTCTGATACAAAAAAAAAAGGTTAGCAATATCTTTTTGACTCTTGATTTGGACTGACGGAATATTTTGGTGGGGGAGTGTTGACTGACTTCCATTGTGCACTTGGACTCTTTGTTTCAGGGTGATGTTGGTGCACCCATATTTCATCACCAGTGATATCACAACCCAAAGCATCATCTTGCTTCTCCAAAAGGTCTTGGCAAACTTCAACTCTCCTTTGCTTTTGTTCATCGGTGAGCTCCTTCAGGACCATTTTTGCACACACCTTTCTCACGCCAAGATGTTCAGTTAAGATTTTCCTAACTGTTTCTCTATCGATGTTCACCTGGTCTGCTATGCTTCTCACAGTCAGCTGCCAATTTTGATGCACAATTCGATGAATTTTTGCATTGTTATTGTCAGTTCTGCTCATTACTGGCCACCCTGATTTCTCTTCATCAGTGACGCTTTCTCTCCCCTCAGAAGAACATTTAATCCATTTGTACACTGCCATTTTCTTCATGGCATTATCCCTATAAACTTGGACTAACATGTCCCTAATTTCACTTCTACTCTTGCCAAATTTACAAGAAATTTAATGTTTGTTTGTTGGTATAGTCTCTGACATTCTCGCGACAGCACACAAAAACATGCAACAACAATAATGAACGCCGCTCAGTAAGACACCGCCACACATTGACATGGACACAGCTGTGAGATGCAGATATATCAAGGTGGTGACAACTTACTGAGTTGTTTGTACAGTGCTACCAATGTAAGTGCACAGTGGCAAGTTCTCAAACTTAATCGTCAGATCTTGTTTTTGGTTCAGATTTACTAGTTGGATATTGTGTCTATGCATAAGTATAATGGCAGATTCCTTGTAAAATGAGTATAACAACTTAAAATTACATAGTAAAACTCTTATGAAACATTATTTCTTAAAATCTCTGAAATTTGATGCCAAGAGAAGTCCAGGATTGGAGCATATATTTCTTTCTGAGTGTCCATCCCTCTGTCCTTATTTTGAGCTGTCACTGACTGCATTTAACACCTCTTCATCTGGCACAAAGCACCTCACCACCATCACGGTAGAAATGCCTTGCCATGAAATCCATGCTTCCCACATTCTGTGAATGGGCCAGGAGTTTATAGGCCTTACTTGATCCCTTTGGGAAACACGTTTATTTTGGGCTTTCTGAGCAGATGCATTTCTGCAGTTGAATAGCAGGTTGCCAAGAAGTGTTTGAAATCGAGCTCTTTTAATAAGGAAAGCCAAAAGAGTGGTGTCAATTGTTAGCCATCTGTTCGTGTTCCTATGGAGAGGTACCTCCCTTGGGCGGGAGAGAAGGATACGAGGGATTCTCAGTGCCATCTAGTTCTAGGAATCTGTTACTCAGGCACCCTGGATTCCTTTGTCATTTCATGCAATCTAGTGTAGTTTATTTTGGGGACTGACTGAGCATAGGTTTGTGTTATTTACGATGCATAAATATACTTCTCACAGTCACTCCTCTGCCTTCACTAATATCTCTTGTTAATCTCCAGTGTGCAAACATTTTTTAAAGGGGGCAGGGGAGGCGAGACTTTCCATGTCATGTTTAAGTGAAAATCCTTTAAGGAGAGAATATATAGGACTTTTAATTTTCACTAAGGTAAAAATGACTGATATCAGAGCCTTTTTGGTGAGTGAATTGTGGTAGCAGATGGTAGACACCCCCGAAGGTGTGAAGCAGGACACGTCACAGGAGATGGGCAGCCACAGAGAACAGAGGGTTGGGAAGTGTACTGTCTGCTCTAGAGCCGGCCGGTTTAGTCTTACGCCTCCTACAGGCAGGAACATTGCATTTGCTCCACAACTTTAGACTTGTTAAGTACCCCAGAGGGCAGGAGATTACCCCTGAGCGGTCAGAGTGCAATATTATTTCACTCTACAAATGTTAGAATGCTTTCCATGAGGGAAACATGGGCTCTCAGTCTACAGATCTGTAAGGTTATCACTGAATTACATGCTACAAGGTGTGTAAAGAAGTGGAATAGGTAACAGCCAGTTGTAAATAACACAGAAGGAGAGAAAAAAATGCATCTTAGGAATAAATGGACATCTTAATGAATTAAGACCAAAATAAAGTCTTTTTGCATCAAATGTAATCCTTTTCAAAATTATTTTTCACAACAATCTACCTTTATTAACCCAAGGTAGGCTATCGTTTAGTAAGAAAAATATTAGTAAATACTGATTATCATTTATAATAATGATGTCACGGGCAGAGGGGCAAATTGGTTTGTGTTCATTTCAACAGGCCATGCATGACCCTGTTAGGAGATGTTTGAACAGCGTTCCTTAGCATTTTGAACAAAATATTTGTACTCCTTACTTAAAATAGCTTAATATGAAGTCCCAAAGGAGTCGTGTCTGCCTCATGAAGTTGCATTTAAAGTTTTGAGTTTCTGGCCTTCCCCTTCCAAATGAACAGTGGACATATATTCGAACTACAAATTCAAGCTTTAGAGGAATAATACGTTTAACTTCCTAAATAACAGTCTTTACTCCAGTTTTTGCAGTAGGGAACACCTTGCTACATTGAAATACTTCACCTTGGAACCCGTAATTTTTTAAGTGGTAAAATGTAAATTAATGACTGGCCCAATGATTCCTAATTCATTAATGTAACTTCCCTTTTAATAGCTAAACATGTGTGTTTACTCTTTTAACTCATCCATGTACTAACTTGAGAGGCCATGAACTGTGTCGGACGTGTGACCTCAAATTCCAAGCTGAACCAGCTGAGTAAACTTCAGCGTAAGGATCCCCCTTCCTGGTCTGGAAAACAGGATCTCAGCGGCAGTCACCAGACACAGTTGCCGAGTCGGGGGGAAACGAGACCGTGAGCACAGAGTTCACACCATAGCTCCCTGCAGGTGGAATGCTCTCCACAACCCATAGTGATTCTCCCCACTATTATTCGTTCACCCCCTCCTGGATTTTGGTAACTACTTCATATTTTTCTAAAACCGACTCTGTCTGTTTTTACTTCATGAGACGTAAATCTTGTCTAAGTAAAAATTCTAAAATGAATGTCACTTTTTATATCAAGTACTGAGGCCACAGTGTGGGGTGTGTCAATAGCTATTCCAAACAGTTTAGAACCTCATGTGGACATGAAGGTTAATTTTTATAATTCCAGGAATAGAACAGGTTGTGGTACAGTCTAATAGCAGATTTGGTCCCTGAAATCTTTGAATAAATGCATACCTATGGCTCCCAGTGGGCATAAGCATTCATTTCGATATATTGACAATTTACTGAGATAAGTAAGAATAAATAAAATAAGCTTTGTTGCAAAGTCTGTTCTATATACTTTTAAATATTGTTCTTATTTTTCAGTTACCATTGGCATACAATATTATATTAGTTTCGGGTGTACAACATTGTGATTAGTAGTTTTACAGCTTATAGAATAATTACCCCAATAAATCTAGTACCTGAGAAATTGCATTTTTAACTAGCTTCCAGATGATGCTGATGTATCTAATGCAAATATGTCATTATGCATAAAATTTTGAAAGAGCAAACCAAACAAGATTAAAGAAATAGAGATCATCATTTTTTAATCTCTTTCAATAGGCCATCTTCCAGCCTGTGAGCTGGATATACATGAATGGCATATCTTTTATTTTATGTTCTCTTTCATTTGTAGCAGAAAAGTTTCATATAAATCTAATGCTGGATTTATCCCTTGGGACTTTACTGTTTTTATATTTTCAGTGATTTAAAAAAAAAATTATTTTCTGATATCTTTGTTGCTGGTATATAAAATGCAGTTGATTATTAATATTTATTTTGCATCCAATAACTTTTGTTAAAAGGTTTTGTTTTATTTAATTGTAAATGCATGATGAAGTTTATCAAACAAATTCCTTGAATTTATTGAGACAGTTATGTGGTTAATCTGTTAATGTGATGAATTACGGGAACGGACATTCTGTTGTAAATCAGCTTTGCATAGTTGAGATAAACCGACTTGCTCATGACGTAATCGCCTTCGTACATCGCAGTGTTCATTTGGCTAACGCTTGGTTTAAGATTTTTTTGGGTAGGTTCATGAGTGCGTTAGCCTGTCATCCTCTTTCCCATGCTGTCCTAGAATTTTGATATCAAGTTAGAGAGTGTTTCTTGTTTTTATATTCTTTGGAAGAATTTAGATAGTATTGCAGATATTTTTGTCCCTTGGTGTTGGGTTAGAATTTGATGGCAAAGCCGTCTTGGTTTGGTATTCTCATTTGGGGACAAGTTTCTTTAAGTCTTCTAGAAAAATTCAGGTTTTCTATTTCTTTTTCCGGCAGGAGTAGGGTACGTTATCTGAAGAATTCTTCAACTTTATTTAAATTCTCATGTTTATTGGAATGAAATATTTAATATGTTCTTATCATCTTGCTGTCTGCAACAAGGCAGCTGTGCCTCCCTTTGCACGTCTAATGCTGACTGCTTATGCCTGTTGTCGTCTTTGTCAGTCTCATCAGAGGGCTGTCGATTTTATTCATGTTCACAGAGAAGCGTCTCTCAGGTATCTTTCTCTATTCTTTAAACAATACTTTGTGCTTTTATATGTTGTACTTCAGTTATGTTGTCACTTGGCCTTCATTCTGAGCGGCTTTTATTGTTTTTTAATATCGCAGAAATGGAGACTGACATACTACTTGTCACATGCATTGTGACGCGTGGAGCTGCCATTATCATTCCGTTTTAAATATTCATTATGATTTTATCTTTGACCCGCGGGCTGTTTAGAGGTGATTTCCTTCCAAGCATAATTTTTCTATTTATCTTCTGGTTTAGATAGGGAACATGACCTGCATGATCTCAGCTCCTTGAGCTTTGTGGAGGCTACTTTGGGACCAGAATAGGGTCAGTTTTACAATGAGCTGTGTGTCTGCTTCAGGAGCTGTGGTAATTTGCAGTTGGTGGTAACAGTGTCCCGTACGTGTTCATCAATTAACTTTTGTTACTTCTCTTTCTCCAAACATTACTATCATGTTATTTTTATTTCATCAGCTGTTCCTTTAATTATGAGAGGAATATATCAAACTCTGCTATTATTATTGTGCATGTAGTTTTTCCTGTTTTTCTCTCACATTTTGATTGCCATATTTTGAGGCTATGTTGGTAGGTGCAAACAGGTTTAAAACTGCTACATTCTCTCGAGTTACTGAATCTATTAACATTATCCAGTGACTGTTTGAATCTCCCAATGCTTTGGCTGTTAAAGCTATCTCAGGTGGTGCTACTACCTTACCACCTTTCCTTTGCTTAGATTTTAATTAGTACATTTTGTTTTATTAAAAATAATTTACTTTCAAATGTTTTGAATCTTTAGGTTTTCAATGTTGCTGCTATAAACAGCTCTGGACTTTCGTTTTTTGTTTCATTTTTACCGGGAGTGACACTGATGTTACTCCTGATGGCTTCAGCCCTTCCACAGCTGTTCTTGTGGAAAGGCTAATAGTTTTAGACCAGTTTGTTTTCTCTGAACACATGTCTTCAGTGGTTGCAATCAAATATGCTTTGATTAACTCATCATTAGTAAATGACTTTCCTTACTTGGTAAACAAATGCATTGCTCAAAGCTTCATTTGGTTGTAGCTTCATTCTTGATTTTTAACTTTTGTGTGGAAATTCTGCTACAGTAAGATGGTCTAGTTTAAGTTTTCTAGTTACTTCCCTGTGAGTTGAGAATGTTGTGGCAACTCACAGTCTGGGAAGAACGACATATATTGTATTCCGTTAGCACACTATGGTGTCATTATGAACGCAGTGCTTTGCCATCAGACTCAATAAAAAATAAGGCATACGCCTCATTGTGCCTTAAACATATGGTCTGGTATGGGAAGTCCACTTTTCTTATTTTAACGTGATACGTATGCACGAGTAGGAATTATAAAGCAACTAGTTGCAAGATGGTGACGTGCAAAACACTTTCCAGTTGCAACTGCTTCACCGTGGTTTGTAGCACAGCAAAGCAAGGAGCGTTACTGCACCCAGTCTCTGTCACAGCCATGCAACTCTGCACTGCGGCGTCAAAGCGGCCAGAGACACTACCCCCGTGAATAAACAGGTCTGCGTTCCAAAAAAAAAAAAAAAAAAAAAAATTATTTGCAGTGACATTTTAATTTCATATAATTTTCAAGCAAAATATATGAAACACTATTCTTGTTTTGGTTTTTAAAAAGTTAGAATGCAAAAAGCATTTAAAAATAGGTGACAGCCTAGGTTTGGCCCTAGCTCTGCCTTCTCTGCCCAAGGCAAACCATTTTTGTTCCTTTTGCATTTCATGCTGGTTCCTTCCCAGTTGCCTGTTTCGATATATGCTAAAGTACCTGAAGTTCCCTCCAGTCCTGGCTCACCCTTCCCTCCACCTTCGTAAGACGAACTGTTGCAAGGCCTTTAGGGTCAGCTCCCAGCTCCCTTTCTCACATCTTTCCCCACGTGCCCCCTCTCAGGATTATGGTTCCCACAATGATCTCTGTGTGACTGTGATCCATCTTTGCTTATTGTGTTACAATTTTCTGTTCACATAATTCTTTCCCAACAGACGATGTACCTGAGAACAAGAACTATGCCTCTTTTTATTACCATGTCATTGGTACCATACAAAAAAAAAACAAGGGATTTACACATATACGTACAAAGATTACACATGTTATTAATATGTGTAGTGTGCATATATTTGCATATATGTATGTTTATGTTATACATGTACCTATATTTATATGATATATATACATGTATGTAAAAGTCCGTCTGTTTTTATCATTTCCATAAAACAAAAGTCTTCAGCATCATAATTTATTGATTATGCTTCACTGACCATGCTTAACCTCGTAAGAGTTAGACAACATTTGGAAAAGTGTTTTGAGCCATGAAGTTAACTCTTGTGAGGAGAGCCAGGTTGAGAGCAATGCCAAGTCTGCGGATCCTGGGACTTCATTAAAAGACTGTCTGCAGGTAGTGTTAGGCCTGTGGTGGGTAGGGAGCCATCGTACGTTCCTGTGCAAATACCTGGTTCTCTCCCGCAGTTGTGCCTGTCCCTGTCAGTGAGGCCCGTCCTCCTGGGCGCGCTGGGACACTGCGGTGAGTCATGGACGTGCTGACTCATGCCAGCGTGCAGAGTGAGAGCGGCCTGGCCCTCGCTCAGGGCTCGCTGCTGGCAGCCCTCCTTTCCTCCCTGTGAATCAGACGTGTGTTTGTTTGAGTCATCAAGAAAGAACTGTCTGTCTTATGACCTTAGAGGCTGGTGAAAGGGAGCCACTGAGTGCTTTTGGCCCAGCGAAGTTAGCAGACCAATGAGAATCTGTGGACCGGACAGCGCGCTGCGGGCCCCTCACTCTGGGCAGACGTGAATGTCTCACGGCCCTCTGATTTCTGGCAGGATACCTTCTCCTCTGCAGAAATCTGTTTTAATATAAGCAAGATGGACATGTAAAGGTTACAGAAGCAGTTCTTGAACTCTCTGTATGCATCTTATTGAATTCTCCATCCTCTATGAAGACCTGCAGTCCTTTCCAAAATGATCGTGTGGAATCCTGGTGTGACAAAGAGCCAGTGAAGGACAGCTCTACCCTGTGGGCGCCCGGGGGGAGAGCACATCACGTGCCCCTGCTGGGGCAGGAGCAAGTCAGCCTAATGCAAATTTAGATGAGGCCATCAGACCACCCAGAGGGGGTGTTGGGACCATATCAAAGATGAGTGAGAGGGTGGTAATCCGGGATCCCAAGAATGTGGGATGAAATGACAGAGTTGATAACAGTAAGGCTGCAAGAATCTGGCAGAAGCAAAGAATTCACTCTTCTGATTTGCCTAGTAATCAATGGGTGTTTTAAAGTTCCCCTTTGGAGGAAGTCCAAGTATCTGATCATTAGGACACTTCTTAGACTAGTTAAAAGGGAGTGTCTCTTTCTCTCCTGAGGGAGGTGGGAGAGGTTACTGGAAGGCAGATACAGGTATGAGTTACAATGCAGCACAGTATCCCAGTGGACACCCACCTGCTCAAGGTTTGACATCCTTGAAGTTTATGTCCTCTGTCTTGATAGCTTTCAACCCAAAACACTCTTTCAAGGGGACGTGTGCATCCATCTATTCAGTGCAGCATTGTTTACAGTGGCCAAGGTGGTGCATACACACAATGGAATACTACTCAGCCATAAAAAAGAATGGAATCTTCCTGTCTGCAACAGCATGGATGGACCCAGAGGGTATGGTACTAAGTGCAGTGAGTCAGACAGAAAGGGACACAGGCCATACGATTTCACTTCTCTGTGGAATCTAAGGAACAAAATCAAACAGAAACAGACTCAGCTACAGAGAACATTTTGATGGTTGAGAGCTGGGAGGGGTGTTGGGGGTGAAAAATGGGAAGGGATTAAGAAGTACAAATTGGTTGCTACAAAATAGTCCTGGGGGTGTGGGGTACAGCATAAGCAATACAGTCAGTAATATTGTAGTAACTGTATGGTGTCAGGTGGGTACCAGGTTTATTGATGTGATCACTTTATAAGTTATATAAACATGTAATTGCTATGTTGTACATCTGCAACTAATATAATATTGTATGTCAACTTTAACTGAAAAATAAAAAAGTTACTAAAACAACAGCAACGGCAAAATGAGGTTCAGGAATATTACCTCAGCAGTTAACTTAAAAGACACTTCTCTCTGTAAAATGCAACATAAAGGCCAATATGGACAGAATAGAAGTTAATATTATAAAAAGAGGTGAACATAAGTCAGGTTCCCCCCTCCCCGCCCCCATATCCCACCACGGAGGAATGTCCTTTCCTCCTGATTTCCACGTAGAGACACTTCCCGTGGTGGTCCCAGCTCTGTCACCCCACCCGAGGCGTCGGCTCTGCCCCAGGGGTGGCCTGGGGAGCTCTGTCAGCCTTCAGTTCTTCCTTGCTCTCACGAGGCCCACTTCACTCATTAGGACCTGCGTGTGGGAGACCAAGTGTGGCCACAGACCGGAAGCCAAGCTTCTAAGTCTGCCCTCCCTGGGGCACTGCTCTGCCCCTGCCTCTGCCTTTCCGTCGGTTTTGGACTCAGGTCCCAAAGGGAAGAGCTGTTTTAGGTCTTGATAAAGCTCCAATGATTGACTAAAAAACACCAAAAAAAGAAATTATGTGGGATGCAAGAGGTGTATCTAAGTATCAGTCAGAAAAATTAAATAGAATTCAATTTTTTGAGAATAAAAGTAAATCAAGAATACAAGCGCTGGGTATTTACTTGGTCGCAGGAACGTAGAGCGTCCCAGGGGCAGCTGTTTAGGGGAGAACCAGTGGAGAAGGTGCGTACGGTCCCACGTAGGTGACTGTAATCGACCAGGGACAAGCTGGAGCGTCAGAAAGCCTCAGAGAAAAGAAGGGTGAAGTTTGCTCTTGGTTCACCCTTCCAGCAGAAAGTAATCGCTAATGTTTGGGAAGCATTTCCATAGACACTGCCATGGATTAAAGTCAGATTCCAGACTGAGTGTGATTGATTCCAGGATTTATTAATAGCTAAGGATCAGTCACAGTAGGGCACGTGGAGTGCCATGGGACTACTCATGCAAGGCTGTCTAGTGGGACAGAGGGGGGACTGTTCTCTGTGGGCAGGAGGGAGCTTGGCCCCCCGGAAGAAGAGGCGGAATGAGAAGAGGAGGTCCAGGAAAAGCGGAGGCTGGAGGGCGGGCGGGGGCAGAAAATGGGCTGGACAGCGGCCTGACCATGGGCAGGCAGAGCGACAGAAATGCACCTCCGGTGGGCCCGCTACTTTGACTTGGGCTAAGAAAGAAAACGCCAGTTCCTTGACCCTTCTTACCGCAGACTGAGCACCTCTCATTGAAAACTCTGCTTCTGTTGTTGGAAGAACCCAGTGAGGACTTCAGAATGTCACCGTCTTTAATTAAATAGCAAGTGACTGACATTCAGTCCTCTCACAGCTGTTTTCTCTGGCAAGCCTGTCTGCTCCTGAACCTTCCGATCCCCCCTTGGTACCCCCTTCTGTCCTCCACGTCCCCCTCACCCCTCCAGCACCGCCACCACCGCTGTGGGCGGTGCCAGCCCCTGCGCACTTAGCACCTCCTCCAGAAGGCTGTCCTCAGCCCGCTCGGTCCCCACGAGCCGCCGCTTTGTTCTGGCTTCGCTCAGGTTTCCACGGGCTGGCCCTCGGCGTGCGGGCGTGGGCTCTGCGAGTTCAGATCGCGTGGGAGAACGGTCTGCTCCGTCGTGGAGCAGGTTATTGAAGCTCTGCTAGACTTAGCTTCTTCTTCGGTAAGGTCTGGCCAACGACAGCAGATGCTCCACGAGGGCACGGTGAGCACGGAAAACAGCGGGCCGGAGTACTGGGCACAGGGCCTGGCGCACGGGAGGCACCCCGGAGCAGGGGCACGATTACTGGGCGTCGCACTCCCTCTCGGCTGTCTGTCTGCCTGTCTGTCTGGACGTGTGTTCGCATGCAGACTGTGAACTGGAAGTGGGATCTTCCGGGCCCAGTACATTGTGAGGCCCCGTAAGGGCCTGTCGGGTGGATTTTAAGAGTGGGCTTAGCCCGCTGTGCACCACGAACACTGCTGGTGTCTGTGGTTGTATTTTACACAGGGCATGCTGGGCAGGACTCCGTCGAACTACATCACTGCCTGCTCTATCAAAATATCTGAAACAAGGAGATTCTCTAATCTCCTGGGGTGCCCTCCCCAGTCAGCATCTCCTCAAGTCAGACACACAGCTCCGCGTTCAGATGGACGTCCATCCCGGCACTTGTTACTGGGCAGAGGAAGGAAGCGGCGGGTTTCTCCGTGGGATAGCCCCCCGGACGTACAAACATTCACGCTGGCTCTCTTTCTCATTCTCCCCTTAGTAAAACAAACCTAATTCTTAAAAGTTTTAAAATAGCTTTTTCTATTCGAGCCCCTTAATAATTGTGATTCTTAAAAGCACTGGCTCACAAAGCATAAACAAGTAAGCGTTTTATGAAGGCTCAGAAGGGATACATTTGACACCAGAAGAGAAGGTACCCTTCAAAAATAGAAGAGCCCCATCGATGTGGAAACGGTGGTCTGCAGGATATTACAATCCTGGTAAAAAAGTCTTAGTAGTCTTAACCAGCTGTAATAGCTCATTCTTCTTGCTTGTATAAAACATGTTTCTCAGGGGTTAAAGCATCATGTAGACAACTGAGCATCTTAATATCTCATCCATGAGCACATTAACTACATTTCTAAAGACCATGCCCCAAATGTAAATTGGTATAGCCAGCATGGAAAACAGTATGGAGGGTCCTCAAGATATTAGAAATAGAACTAATAAACGATTTGATAAGTCCACTTCTGGGTATATATGCAAAGGAAATGAAAACAGGATCTTCAGGAGGTATTTACACCTGTTGATTGCAGCGTTTTCGCAATAGCCAAGATATGGAAACAATCTACGTGTCTGTTAATGGATGAATGGATAGAGAAGATATGATACAGATATAGATATGGATATAGATATAGGTATCCTGTGGAATAAATGGACTTATTCCACTCAGCATAATATCCTCTAGGTCCATCCATGTTGTTGCAGATGGTATGATTTCATTCTTTTTTATGACTGAATAATATTCCATTGTATATATGTACCACCTCTTTTTTATCCATTCATCCACTGATGGACACCTAGGCTGCCCCCATATCTTGACCACTGTAAATAATGCTGCAATGAACGTATGAGTGAATACACATGTCCTTTTGAAGTACACACACACACACACACACACACACAAACACACACACTGGAAGAATCTTCAGCCATGAGAGAGAAGGAAATCGTGCCATTTGTGACATCGATGAATTTATCGATGAACATCAATTACGCTAAGTGAAATAAGTCAGATAGTGAAGGACAAATATTAGATGACATCACTTACATGTGCTGTTACTTCCCAGCTGTGCACCACCCGGGCTCCAGCACACAAAGGCCCTTTCAGTTGCTTCCACTTAGAAAAACTAAGGCTGATATTTTCAAACTAAATTCTACTTAGTAGGAATAGAGACGGACAAAGTACAAACAGAAATCGAGAAAAAAAGATTAGCCTGCACTGCAGTAGCTGGGTTTCCAATCCAGACTTCTCGTCCTGTCATGACTACCCTACTTCCCTGCTCTGTCACTTCTATTTTCCTACTTTTTTGTATGGGGAGAGGTCTGTAGTAGCTAACCTAAGTATTCAGTCCATAGCTTACAAAATATCAAGGCAGTGAAACTAGAGGGGGAGTGACTATTTCTGAGGGATCCTGGCTGGGAATTACATGTCGTAACGCATGAGATTTGAATTTCTTCATTGAATGCAGGTGGCTTTATTCCCATGATAACAGTGGCATAATGGAGGAAGAAGTAGTGTTTGGGAGTTAAATGAAGAGGGTAAGCATTTGCATTGGGTGGCAAAGGATAGTGAATGGACATGCTTCCTATCTGTGACTGACCTATCTTTCTTTTGAATACCTTTTCTATAGGAAGCCATAACTCTATTTTATGGTGTCCTTTCCATCTGTGATTTAGGCAGGTGATTCAATCAGATGATGTGAATTATTATAAAAAGCATTACTTAAAGGCAAAAAAAGAGAGCTACGCGTCCTTTATTTACTTACGAAGCACACTGGTTCTGATTTGAGCGTGTGCTCGCTAGGATCCTTATAAACCAAAACAGAGATAGGGAGCTAGGATGAAAGGAAGCTAAATTTTATCCATTTTTGAAGTTTAACCAACTTATGGACATATTCATCGGGACACAGATTCTGCTTTCCCTCTACCCTCTGAAACACTTATGCTTTAGAGATAGTAGAGGTTTAGAGAGGCTTATGTATTTTTTATTTTAAAAATCACCCACGTATGTTGGCAGATACTCCATGTCAATGTTAGTTGGACAGGGCATACACTAATATATATTAAACCAACATATATTAAGGGATTTTGCAGATTTGTAGTTTTAATTCCATCGGAGTGGGGTAAGGAGAGGGAATGTAGGAAACCAGAAAACATCCCACTGGGAAATACTTTTAATCTGACATCACATTTGATATGGGTAGAAAATGAAATTTTCCTAAAGCGTGAATTCAAAATTCCACGGTTCTTGCCAGGCGGGGGAGGCCTTGGTCTAAGCTACAATAGTTGTGTGAGAGCCAAACCCTGAGAGAGAGGAGATAAGAGTAACACGGGAATCAAATCTGTAATTTAGAAAAAACTGGAGACTTTAAAGAAAAAATTGTGAGGCGCCCAAGAAGTCACACTCATTGTCAGAAAGCAGTTTGGCACTTCGGTAAGTGGAAATCTCACTGACTCTCTGTAATAAGAGATCGCAGCTTATTCCAAAACCTGTGCCCGTCCTAGCAGGCCATTAATCAGAGTCTCCAAAGGGACACTCAGAAAATCAGATACCTTTTAATTTCAATGGGATTTCATGCTCAAATTAAATACATATGAATATTGGACTTTAAAAAAATGTATGTACTCATTTCCTATGTGCTTGTGAAGAAGAATCTTTCCTTGTCGGCATAGAGATGGAGAGAAATGGTGGTTCTCGAAATACTGGGAAGGGAACTATCACATATATTTAATTATATATTTAATTAAAGTAAAATATGTGGGGACTGCAACTGAGTGACTTAGCCACGGACCTTCTTGCTTCCCCGGCCTGCATCTGTATTTTCAATGGGATTACTTAGCCAGTAAAAGATCTGGAAGATCTTTTGGAAGAAAAAAATCTAGACCTACTACTCATTCTGACTTTTCCACAGATCCAAGGGTGGTGTTGGCCTCACGTTTGCTATGGATTGGAGGACGAGGCGTTCCATAAAAATGTGTTTTATTGAGTTCAAGAAAGTTGGTAGAACACATTATTTATCTCTAGCTTACAATCTCTTTAGTTTATCTATGGTTTGGTTACTTGGCAAGAAAAATAGCCCCTTTATTCATCTCCCATGAGTGGGGGCTTCTTAGATGCTCCGTAGTGGCAATACCATGGTGAGGGTGTGAACTAGTTGCTCAAGTGAAAGGAGGATGCCGTATCACTGTCCGTCCTTTCTCCAGATTCTTCTAAAATAGACTTCAACGCCACACGGACCTGGAGTCTGGAGCTGCTGGCTGGCAGCACGCCCGTCAACGCGATGGCTGTATTAGTCGTTTTCAGTCAGCCCCGAGCACGGTGTCTGCATCTTTAGTCCCAGCCTGGGCCTTGCTAGTATGTGTCTAGAAATACAAGTACTCGAGTCATGTCTGCAGTTGAATTTCATCCTTCTGAAATGTTTGCTCCCTGCCTGCTTCCATTGCCCAATCACCTGTGTCCTTGATCTGCTGGGTCTGTTACTTTTAAGAAAGCCTGGCTGCCTGGACTGCTTGGCTCTGGGTCTGAATCATTCAGCAAATATTTATTGAGCAACTGCAAGAAGCTGCCCCAGGGCTGGTTGCTAAGGATGCGAAGTTAAATAACATTCCCCACCCCGCCCCGCCCCCTTCCTGCTCTTGAGTCACCAGGAGTCCAGTGGGGTAGAAACAGTAATCTGTTCCTTCCTCCTGACAAATTCCTGGGTACCCACAAGGTTTATGATGAGAGTGATAACAATGAGCTGAAGTCAACAAAGGAAAAGCAAAAGGCACATCCTGAAACATAACCGGTGAGAGGAGAAGGCCTTAGAGTCCCGCGTGCACGTGTCTGAGCGGGCCAGGAAGGCCGCAAAGAGAATGGGGCCCTGACTGAGAGTTCGGTGAAGAGTCCCTGAGAACTCGTAGGGTTCACACTTCGACTCGCCCGTCTGAGGTTGGATGTGTCACTTGGTGCAGGTTTCCCACCTGGCCCTAGTGGGGTTGTACCTTCATTGTCTGTGGCTCTTGCCCTGGCCCCAGCAGGAGACAAGCATCATACTCTTCTGCCTGCAGGTATTTCTCCTTTGAGTTTGAAACTATGTTTCAATGAGTTTGGGATGTTTCCTCTCCCCTTCCAGTACCTTCTCCAGCACCCACAGCCCCTCGCTCCCACAGGTGGCTTTTCTGCCTACCGCGCCAAGGCCACAGTGCTTGAAACTGCTTCTTCGTTAATATTCTCTTCCTAGAGAAAGAAAAGAAGCCTCCCAATCATAAGCCCCCGAAGTCTGCAGCTTTCTTACACGTGGACCATGACGATAACGGATTGTGTAAGAGAGGATTTCCCTGTTTTTATTAGAGTCTTCTGTGTAGTCAGTGCATAAGAGGATTCTCAGGGTGAAGCTTCATCAGTTGAGAAGTATATGTTTAGCATTTCTTCAGCCCCCCACCCCCCAGCTCCGCCTGCCTTCCCAAAGTAGACTATGAGCAGTTTGTGGTATGTCCTTCCAAAGCCTTCTCCAGGCATTTATGCAAATAAATAAATAAATAAATAAATGAATTGTTTAAAATAGAAAACAAGTTCTCAAGAGAAAAAAAACCAACCAACCAACCAACAAAAACCAGGCAGACTTTTACACCAATTTCCAAGTCCTTGTTCAAAAAGGTTCAAGTTGGATGGGTGCAGCTTTCCTTAAATCGGTTGCACCATTAGTGCGTAGTGTGAGGCATCCCGTTCTTTCCCCACGGGCGCTAAGCTCCGCCCGCTGGAGGCTTCCCCCACCGCCGAACCGTATCTCAGGTAGGTCCCTGCGCCCCAGGGAGCTCGCAGTCCATCAGAGCTCTCAGTTTCACTTCCGTGAAGCTCTCTCCCTTTCCTCCGACTGGAGCCGTTGGCCCCACAGAGCCTCCCTCTGCTGGAGTCCCGCTGGACCTTCAGGCAGTTTTCCCCAATAGGGGGCCCTTTTGCAGTGTCCCAATGTGTTCCTCCCAGGGCGCGGCTGGACGCTTGTCAGGCATCCTTGCCCGACTCCTTGGGAAACACAGCTTGTGCCCAGTGCTCCAAGTTCCCTGCACTGCAAACCGGAGGAACACGGCCAGTCATTAGAAGTGTCCAAGGAAGCCTCGGGCACGATTCCCTCCGAAGGACATGCTTCCTGGCACCTCACGGTGGTTCTCTCAGAGCCCTTCCTCCCCTGACTGAGGTGATGGGGACACCCTTCCTCATGGGTGGGGGGCAACTGTGCGGACACACAGTGATTTAATGACTTCTCCAGCTTCTTCACCCATCAAACTTGTGTTTATTTGGCTTGAGCTGAAGGCACACAAGTGAATGTCCTCTTTAATCTCTTTGGTCACCGAAGGTGTGTGATCACCGGAGAACCACCCACCTTCTGGCGGGGGGGGGGGGGGGGGGGGGGGGGGGGGGCTGAAGTTGATGCAATTTTGTGGGAGTGTTAGGAAAAAGAACATTAAAGAACCAATGCAAAATTAGGAATGAACGTGAGTATTTAAGAAGATTAAAAGAAATCAGAACTAATTAAAAAATTTTAAAAGCTTACAAGCACTCTAAACCTCACAAAATTAAAAAAATAACACTTTTATTAATGAATTACCTGACGCACCTCCAAAATACCTTTTCCCCTGTGATTTTTGGTTTCATACTCTTCAGTCTCCTCTTCGTAGGCCAACAATTTAGAAATACTTGTTTTTCAATAGATACATTAGGAAGGTATTTCCATTTTTGCTCTGGTATGATTAATTAAAATTTGTTTTTTATTATTAGTTTCAGAGTTCTTTCCACCCTTGTTGGAACTGCCATGTAAATTTTTGGAATTCTTGTAGACTTTGGGGAAATCCCTATAAAGTCTCTCTCACATATGAGCTGTGAGATTTCAGGGTGCTTTTATTTTTCTGGTGCAGGGGTTAAATACCCTTCTAATGGATATTATTTATTGTTTGGGGAGGGGCCTGTACAAGGTAGATTGCAGTAAATCCACTGTGACCTCCTAATGTTGGGAAAACTGGTTTATAATCTCTTGGCAGTATGTCATCCAGGTCATTCAGTCTCTTGACTTGGGGCGCGAGGGCCCTTGGGCTGTTGTTCTTCCTCAGCCATGGGGCTTCCATTGAAAGAGAGACTTTTAGAGGTATTGCATGATATGAGGAAAACAAATCTGAACGAGAGGATCATGTTCGTTTTAAAAGACTAAATCAAAGTGTGTGTCCTATAGACAGAGAATAAATATCCCACCTTTCAAACTATGGAACTTTTAAGATATTTTATCTCTGACCACAAGGCAATAAAACTAGAAATTCACTATACATATAGTGATATTTATTATGCAGAAAAGGTCAACCACTTTGGTTGTAAAAGATACTGGAAAACAATTTTTAAAAAAATTATGTAACAGTGAATTTTTGTTCATGCTAACCTAATTTACATTTTGATGTGAATGGTAAGTGATGATTTCCTTAAATTTACTTCCACTCCGTTCTGCATTTCTGTTACATGATGGACTAAGTAGGTAATAGTTAAGTCTCATGGAGCACCTCATAAAAGTCTGCTCACTCTACAGATGAGAAAAAGGAGGATTAGACATAAAAGTGACTCGTACGAGGTGCCCGTGGAGGCCAGGACCGTGACCTGTAAGCCTGGTCACCACCACGTGCGTGCTAGCCGCCAGCATTCTGTCTGCACACAAGCAAGTCGTCCGTCTGCCCAGTAGCCAGGTTTTGTTTCCCCTTCAGTTGGATCTTCATCTGCTGATCCCTGAGGTGGAGGGTCCTAAATCCCACCCACTGAGGAGCCAACTGCATGGAATGAAGTTTAGGCCAGGAGCTGACTAGCCAAACCTCCTCCTGCCCGAGGTCCCAAGATGAACGGCCTCGTTGGGTTATACCCGGATTTCTTCCAGGGACTTCAGCAGCCTCCCCTCCGCGCTCTGCCAGCGAACCTGACATTCCAGCCTGGGGAGCGTCTGGCTCCCCGGGCGTGTTTCTGTGTGCACAGCCTGTTCTTTTCAGCGACCTCCCCGCGAGCCTCTGGAATGCGAAGCCTGCCTTGCTCTGAAGAAAACACTGGCCCGCACGCCTCTAGGAGAACAGATCGTTCCAAGGGGCACTGCTGCAACGGTCGTCGGGTGTCCCGGCCTGCTTCCCACTCACCGCTCTGCCCACACTGTCCGCGGGCCCGACAGGACCGGTGCCGTTCTGCGAGCCCGCTGAACAAACTCAGTGCCCGAATGAGGCTCGTGGGAGAGGCGGTCCATGGCCAAGGCCGTGCGTGCTTCCGGAACGGGCTGCTTTCCGGCACAGGCACAGGACTTGCTCCAAAACGCCCCCTTTTCTCCTAAGCACGGACACGGTCGAGCTTCTGGCACCCCTGCCTCCTCCTCGGCCCACTACCTCCCCTGCTCCACTTCCCATAGCCATTCAAGCAAAAGTGCCACGGTCATCCCCGAAGCACACTGGCACGGGTTGTTGTCAGGTAACAGTCCCCAGAGACCATTCAGGTGAGGGCCACAGTGCTGGCTCAGAATTTCTCAGGGTGGCGTAAGACTCGTTTGTCCTGTTAACAATACACGTAGAAAAAGACGAGTTTCTGTGTGTGAGAGACAGAAAGAGACGTACAGAGATTTCAGATACATGTTATTTTACATTGCTTGATAACCCTCCAAAAAACCAAAACAACAAAGCAAAACAAAAACACCCAAGGGACATTAGCAAGATCAAGGCCGTGTGATACGTAAGCAGAGTTTGAAGAAAGTAGCCAAAGATACTGGAAAACAATTTTTTTAAATCATATAATTATGTAACAATGATTCTTTTGTTTGTACAGTACTCACCTTTGCACCTACCTTTTGATGTTGATGATGTAATGATTTTCTTAAGTTTATTCCTACTCTGTTCACAGCTGCTATTATCATAAATCCTTGTTTCTTTTCTTTTTTTTTTTATTGTTAGACTTACTGGGGTGACATTGATTAGTAAGAATTACATAGGTTCCCTGGGTGCAATCCTACATGCATCGTCCATGTGTTGCATCGTGTGCTCACCACCCAGAGTCAGTTCTCCGTCCATCACCACGTACTTGACTTCCCCCCCTCGCTCACCCCCTCCCCCCTTACCCTCAGGCTATCACTAAACTACTGACTGTGTCCATGAGTTTTTGTTTCTTTGTTGCGTTCAGTTTTATATCCCACATATGAGCGAGGTCACATGGGTCTTGGCTTTTCCGTCTGGCTTATTTCACTAAGCATGATGATCTCCAGGTCCATCCATGTTGTCAGTATTTCATCTTTCCTTACAGCTGAGTAGTATTCCATTGTACTTTACATCCCTGTGACTATTTTGTGACTGCCAATTTGTATTTCTTAATTTCTCCACCATTTTCACCCAGCTCCCCAAGCCCCGCCCCTCTGGCAACCATCACTTTCATCTCTGTATCTATGACTCTATTTCTCTTTTGTTCTGTTAAATCATTTGTTTTGTATTTTTAGATTCCACATATATGTGAAATCATATGGTATTTGTCTTGCTCTAACTTATTTCACTTAGCATAATAGTTTCTAGGTCTTTCTGCACATGTTAAGATTTCATTCTTTTCTATGGCAGAGTGCTTCATTGTGTGAAGGTTCCACATCTTTATCTAGTCATCTATTGACGGGCATTTGGGTTGCCGTTATATTTTGGCTTTATAAATAATGCAGGAATGAACATAGGGGTGCATATATATTTTTGAATCAGTGTTTTGGATTTCTTTCAGTAAATATCCAGAAGTGGAATTGCTGGGTCATAAGGTACTTATATTTTTAATTGGGGGGGGTCCCTCCGGGGGGTCCCTCCCTCCCCATACTGCTTTCCGTAGTGACTGCACCAATTTGCAGTCCCACCAACAGTGCACAAGTGTTCCCTTTTCTCCACGTCTTAGCCAACACTTGTTGTTTGTTGACTTATCGATGATGGCCATTCTGACAGGTGTGAGGTGGCATCTCATTGTGGTTTTAGTGTGCATTTCTCTGATGATTAGTGATGTTGAGCATCGTTTTATCTGTCGGCCACACATATGTCTTTTTTAGAGAAATGTCTCTTCAGATCTTCTGTTCATGTTTCAGTTGGGTTGTTTGTTTTTTTGGTGGTAGGTTGAATGAGCCCTTTATGAATTTTGGATAGTAACCACTTACTGGATGTATCATTAATGAGTATTTTTTTCCCATTCAGTAAGATGTCTTTTCATTCGAACACCTAACTTTTAATTGGACACTTTTTGCTGAAAAGCATATAAACCCTTGATTTGTTTTCATTTTACTTGAGAGCCTTGGTATGGTATTCTATTCCAATATGTAATATTTCCAACAAAATTAGAAGGAAACAACATAAATAAAAGTAGGAGACGCATTTATTTTATAAATCCTGCTGCTGTGTTTAAATTTCAGTGAATAAAATATATAAACAGAAGGGCGTACATGTCATCCGTGTGAAGTTCAGTGACCTCACAAACTGACCACACCTGTCCTGGGGGCGGTCACACAGGCCGCTATTAGCGTTTAGCTCATCCTCTCATTGTGATGGGGTCTCTTCTCACTAGGGTCGTGGACAATTGTGGTTGAAAGAATCATTATTTTCTATAAAAAATATCCATAGTTTTAGTAGGAAAAAGTGTCGTTTCATGAGGAATCCGAGACCATTTCCAACTTGCTCTGTGATTTTTGTGAAAGCATTCCATAGGCATCCTACAGGAGGCCTGAAGGGGTGGTACGTGGTGGTAGCAACGCTTTACTGCCTTCTGTAGTTGAGTTGCGAATTCCCCTAACTGCACGTGTCAGTCTGTTGGAGCCTCGTTTTCAGGGACTCCCTGGCACGTTGCTTTCTGAGCAGCAGCAGCAGCAGTTCCGAGAGAGTCCCGGCAGCCCCCACCGGTCCCGTTCGCTCCGGCGGTCCCTGCGCACTGACCTTTAGCCCCATTTGTGGGCTTTGCCTCGTGTAATACGCCCCGCCGCTTCTACCTGCCTTCGTACCGACTCTCCTGAACATGGCATGGGGACAGAGGTACTCCCCCAAGATGGCCTGTGGGTACACCTTAGGGAAGACTTTTCCAAGGAGAGCACCAGAGTAGATGCTCGATCCTTCACAGCGAGCGCGCCCTTAGCTCTCGGAGTTGTCGCACTGCGCCGATGGGCCCGCAGACCTCACCGTTCCTAAGGCAGAGGGGTAACGTGGAAAGGGGGAGTCCCTTGTTCTCGGCCAGGCCATGGTCATGCTAGACGAGCACAGGCAGAGTGAGAAGAGTGGGAGCAGTCACTTCTAGAACCTTCCTAGGGCAATGAGAGTCGTGTCCCAGCAAGCACAGAGGGCGTCTGTTTCTGGAACTGCCAGCCTGTGAAGAGTGCAGACGACATCCTCTCCACCCAGGAAACGACCTGATCTGTAGTTGAGAAGAAACAGGACTCCCTCTTTGGATGAAAGTAACCCCCCCCCCCCCCACACACACACACACAGGGAGGGGCCCCAGAGGAATCTGGGGCTTCTATTCATGTAGGCAGGTGGGGTTTGTTTTATCTGGTAGCTGAGGTGACGCACACTGTGACCAGCACTCCAAGTACTGTCGTTGCTCCATTTTATAAACAGGCAAACAAAGGCACAGAGGCATTCAACGCCTCCCCCCCCCCCCCCAAGGCCACCGTTAATAAGGGGCAGTCAGAATCACACCCAGGCAGACTGGCTAGGGCACTCTGGTTGGTGGGATTTGATGAGCATTTGAATCCAGTCGGGAGTGTGGAAGGAGACCACGGTGCCGTTATCTTCGCAGTGGCGCCAAGAAAACGAACCTGTGCGAGGGTTTGCGTGTCAGGGTGAGCTGGTGTCACAGTGTGACGGCAGCACGTCTCTGCATTTGACACCAGGCAAGAGTCATGCGAGATGATCTTGCGTTTGTGTTGGAAGAGTGGGAACTGCCTTCTGTCTCCAGAGTGAGGTGTTTATTTCAGCAAAATATTTTGAGCCTGTTCATTTTTCTACTCTGAGGTTTGGAAAACTCGACATTTTCTTAGCCTCGCTAGTGTAATCTATTTCAGCATGAGTGTTCTACATTCTCCAAAGGAATGAGAGTTTTAGGGGAAAGGGGAGTATTTATTAAAACAAATGTAGTTTTCACTGTAATGTTGTTTAATTAAGTCAAACCGGTAATGCAAGCGGGCCCTCCGACGCAAGCTCCATAGATCATGAAGTTTAGGAAGGTTACTACCTGCGACTGACGAGTGTTCTCGAGGCGTTTAAAATCTCAACCGGTACGTTGCCATTTTTAATCAGCTTTTGAGAACATATACAAAATGCACTTTATTGCCATTAACGGCTAGGAAGCCAGGTTGTGGCTGCTGACCCCTAATTGTCCACTGAGTCAATTATTGAATGTAACATACCTGAATTTTTCATCTAAACTCAATTGTAAGTCATTTATGTCAGTTTCCTTTTGGGGAGTGTCTGGCTCCTCAAAAAGCAGTAAAAATTTGTTTGTATTAAATTTAGAGATGAAAGATTAAGCCCAAGCTAAAGTTATAAATGTGATCTGGCTGAACTAACGTTGTTTGCTTTATTAAGAGGAGCTGTCACTTAATTAAAAACACCAGCAGGTGGCAACTGTCTCACGGGGAGATGCCTACAGAATCCCAGACTCCAGTGTCCCCTATGTCCAGAACTTTAGGCACATCTTATCAGGGACGTCCCCGTGGATGTGATACTGTTTTCAAGACACATGCGCACCCCACACCTCCGCGGCCTCTGCTCTCAAACCTGCTCCTGTCGGTGGATGTGTGGGAGCCGTCCCTGACGTCAGAAAACGCAGTGTCCTGCCTGACTTGCACTCATCGCCCGCTGGATTTGCAAGGAGAGTCGCTGAGTGATTTGTTTTTAACTTTTTATTTTGAAATAATTTCAAATGTACAGACAAATTGTAAAACAGGAACCAAGATTTTCCATTTGCCTTTGACCTCGACGGGTCATCATTTTACATTTTTACATGGTCTCGTATTGGCTTCATCATTCATTTCCCCCTCTCTCTTTTTCTTTCTCCATATACATGTATATATATGCATACATTTATGTAATTTTTTTCTGTTCTGTTTGAGAGTAGGTTACAAACCTCATGCTCCTTCCTCCCCTAAATATTTCAATGTTATTTTCTAAGAATAAGGGCCTTCTCCTGCATAATCACAGTGAACGTTTTAGAATCATAAACATTGACATTGATACCATGCTATTAGCTAACCCGTAAGACCTACTCACACTACTCCAATGGTCTCTTTAATAACTTTTATAGTGTTTTTTGGTTGTTGCTGTTGTTGTTTGGCTGGTCGAGGATGGAATTAGGAATCAGACTCACACTTAGTTTTCCTATCTCTCCATCTGGGATACTTCTTCAGCCTTTATATGTCTTTTAATGACATTGGTACTTTTGGAGAGCACATTGATTGCATGTCTATCGAATTGGGTGTAGCTCGTGCTTTTTCACGGTTAGTTTCCATTTACGCGTCGCCATCAGGAACGTGAGGTAAGTAATACTGTGTCCTCAGTACTCCGTCGGGAGGCTCGGGCTCGATCCGTCTCATTATTGAAAACGTTACCGTTTTTACTTTGTTGAGTCATGGTTTCCTTTTCCACCCCATTTGCTTCTTCACGCCTCACATCGACCCGGGCCTGCGATGGTATCAGTTCTGAAAATCTCCCCCAGTAAGACTTTCTCCGCCATCCCCCGGCCCTGGCCTAGATGGTTGCATTAGCTGCCCAGCCCTCTCCTCACTTGGTCTCTCTTCCAATCCCTCTGCCCTAATCTTGCCCAAGTTACACTTCTGAAATACCGATTTGGCCATGAATCTTTCTGACCTTCAACAGCTAAGAGCTTAATTCCACTTGTTTATAGGTAGCATTTCCAAATGACCTCATGTGGCATGCTGGTTCCTCTAAACAGGGTTCTTTGGTCAGTAAGTGTGGGAGATTCTATCTTAGTTACCTTGTCATGTCGAACCTCATGGATGAACATATTGAAGACTCTGAGAAATTCTGCAGAAATAAGCCCAACATTTCTCAACCTTACTAGAACAAGAAGGCCTTTGTTTGCCACAATTCACTCTGTCTAACCCAGGAAACAAGTAACCGATGGAGTTGGTACTTTATAAAGCCCCTTCGGGAAGGTATCATATATAGTCCACACTCCACAGCAAGCCTTACAGGGAAACACACCTTTCCTGTCTGCACCAGCCCAAAGTCTACGACTTTCCCCATCTCTGTTCCCTTCTTGTCATCCACAGCTTCTACAGTGACCTCCTTACACCCCGCACTCACACGCCTGTTCCTGCGCAGACAGTGCCTTTTATCTAGAAAGCCTTTTACTGCCCCATCTCTCTCACGGGAAGGCATGCACCGCTCCGTGTGTCTCTTCGATGACTCACAGAGACCACATCTGTGAGCAGATGTGTTTCCCTACGCTCACACCAGATCGTGTCACTTCGGGCATTTCTGATCGCCAAGCGTGTGACAGTATTCCCCCACACCCAACAACTCTGTGACTCTGGCGGGGTGTCCTACAATTCTTTGCAGTTCCTACACTGTCTATCTCAAGGTGGCATCAGACCCCACCGGTCCAGGGCCCAGTCCCCCCAGACGGCGCCCCACCACTTCCAAAGCCCCTCGCAAGGCCAGGTTGCCACCAGGGCTCCTGGCAGACTGGCTCTAAACCCGGGGTTCCCGCAACACTTCTGTTCACTTAGTTCACTTAAGCTGCTCGTGGAACTCGGGGAGACAGTGTATTTCCTGGGCGACCAGCTCATTATGAAAGGATGTAACTCAGGAACGGCCGGATGAAAGAGACGCGTAGCACGAGGTGTGGGGCAGGAGGAAGGAGCTCCTGTGCCTCCTCCAGGCGCCCCCCTTCCTCAGCAGCTGCACATACTCACCAAACCTCTGCCAACATCAGCTCACCCTAGTGACGATGTCGGATTATTGATAGCGAAGTGACTTTTGTACGAAGCCAAAATTCTAAGCATCCCAACTAGTTACGTGTTGTTCATCCCCCTTTTCTCACATCACTCGCCGATATGGGGAAACACGTGCTACCAGGGATGTGAGGCAAATAACTTGACTCCCTTCTTGGAGTATTAATCAAAATCAGCAAGTGTCTTCATTCATCTCGCCAGATGTCATGTTAATAAAAGCCTCTTACCGGTAGGAAGACCCATTTCCTTCAACTTACTGTAAACAAGTAAACACGGTGGGGATGCGTGTTCCCAGTCGCTCTGACTTTTATAAGCACGCCCGTCTGGTGACCCCGGCAGCCTGCTGTGATCGCCGGGCCTCACGCTCGTTCCATGGACTTGATGAAAAGGCTCTGTCTACAGGAACTGTGTATTCTCCACCACTCGTCTTTCCATTTCCACTCGCCAAGGAAGGACCCCTTTTATCACCCACGCAGGAAAGCTGGGTCATCTGAAAGGGTCACCAGAGGGACTGTTCCTCATCCGAGACCTCAGAGCCCAACCCTGTGCAAATTGGCTCCTATTCCTTTGGAGACAATCCTAGGGGAGTCAGTTTTTCCCTGGCAGGAGACACACCGTGACTTTTCCGTATTGCACTCCAACTTCTAGAGAATGTGCTTGAAGTCAGATGTTGAACTTGACTCTAGATTTCTGTCTTCTATTTCAAATGCATTCCATACAGATTATGGCACAAGTGTAGGGCATACCACTCGGCCTTCCTACGCACGATGATTCATCAGGAAACCCCTTTTCCTGGCGGCCAACAAATCGAGAGCTGTGGAGAGCAAGGTTTGAGAGCGTGTGTTCAGACCGGGCTGGGGCTGGGGCGGGGCAGGAACGCGGTGCCTTCCAAACTGGCAAAGGTGTAGGCGGACGGTCGCATGGTGGGGCTGCCGCTGCTGAGCAGGGTCGGGGAC